>JAFVLL020022073.1:0-67500 GCA_021397915.2 Tor tambroides
TTCATTTGAACAACTTTAAAGGCGATTTTCTCAATATTTAGATTTTTTTGCACCCTCAGATTCCAGATTTTCAAATAGTTGTATCTCGGCCAAATATTGTCCTATCCTAACAAACCATACATCAATGGAAAGATTATTTATTCAGCTTTTAGATGATGTATAAATCTCAATTTTGAAAAATTGACACTTAAGACTGGTTTTGTGGTCCAGGGTCACATATTATGTGTGTTCTTTTTAAAAATCTTACTAACCCACATGTTTTAGCAGTAGTATATATTAATAATCATACTACTACTACTACCACTACTAATATTCATCTATAAATAATATATAACTAAAGAATATCTAATATAATATATTACAATATATAATATTTTTAAAAATGCAATTAGAAGTAGTTTAACTGAATAAAAGCTAATGCTGTCTTAGTAGGCATCTGTATGTGTAGGTATTAGGCAGTGAGGGAGCTCAGTACGGTTTGGAGTTCAGAGATGTCAGTAAAGCAGCTTTGTGTTTTTGTTTTCAAGCGTCACGTCGTTAAATCCATCAGCAGAGAAGACTTTCACTACGTTAATTCCTAAATGTCACTGCTCTCTCTGGTGTGTCACTCAAACCCCAGAGAAAATGCTCTCCTCAAGCTATTTCAGATTTCAAATGACCTTCTAAATCCCAGCAGTGATTTTTATATAAAACAAATCACAGCTCTGATGGTTCTAACCTACATACACGAGGACAAATAGGCCTAATTGGCCATGAAAGGCCGCTGTGTGTAAGAGTGAAGGACGTGTCAGTGGGACTATAGCACTATCTGGACAGAAGCGGCCCGCTGATAAAGCACAGCGTTGCTGGCCTCTACATTATTCATGCACTTCCTCGTATTGAATATCTGCAGAAAAGGAGACGAGCATTTGGTTCTGGAGATCGGCTGCCTGATTTCCCCATGTTGCATCAATCGGGAAGAGAGAGCGATGCAAAAAAGAGTAGAAACTCTGTGTTCTGTTTTCTTTATGACACAGTCTTCCTCTCAAACCCCTGCTGCGCTGTGAGAGAGAGATAGTGTGATCTCTAGATGGGAAAATAGATATAGGAGAACAATAGCACTAAAAGACGCTTCGTCATGGTGAAATTTGCTTAAAGTCAACATGAAATCAAAACTGAACCAGTTTATTTTTAATGCACATTTCTGGTTAGATTTAGTCTTTTTTTCTCACTATTCTGAGTTTATATCTCACAATTCTTAGAAAAAAAAAAAAATCTGTAAACCCATAATTATGAGTTTACAACTTGCACTTGTAAGATATAAATTCTGAGAAAAAATCTGAATTGTGAGTTGTAAACTCAGAATTGTGAGAAAATGTCAGAATTGTGAGATATAATTGAAATTAATTAAAGTTATAATTGCAAGAAATACTGTAAACTTTAAAACTTCATTTTTATTATTTTTATAAATTAAAATTGAGATAAACATGCAAACTCGCAGTTCTGAAGAAAATATTTGTCAGAATTTGCAAGATATTGTCAACTTGCAATTATGAGTTTATATCTTGGAAATGTGAGATATAAACTTGCGATTCTAAGAGAAAGTCAGAACTGTGAGATGTACTGAGATAAAATTTGAGCTGAGATAAAATTTTTCTTGCTATTCTGAGTTTATATCTCACAATTATGAGAAAAAAGTCAGAATTGCAAGATATACTGTAAACTCTCCATTTGTGATATATAAACTCACAATTCTAAGAAAAAAATGTCAGAATTGCGAGAAAAAAGTCAAAATCTTTTTTATATCTCATGGTGGAAACCATCTTTTATAGTTCCCTCATTGCATATTATTCCAAAGATGAAATGTTTGTCCTCATAATCTTTTATCACAATGAAATCAAATTCTGCCTGTTCTGAAATGACTTTTATTTTCGACTGACGTCACTTAGCCCAAAAATAATGTTATTAATAACTGTTTCCTCACTGTTTTAGGCTGCAATTGCATCACGCATCTTCAAATGCATCACATTATGGAAGTAATGGGCTGTTTCATGTTGCCTCAGAAAACACATGCAGCACATGTCCTGTCATATAGTGCTGCTGCGCTTGAAGGCAAAGTACTCAAAGCACATACTGCAGTCACACATGGTGAAATATGGTGATTCTGACCTTTCTATACGGCCCGTATTTCAAGCAGGAATTTATACTACATAGACAGAAAGAAGGACATGAGCAGGAAAAGAGAAAAGGAAACTGACAAAAAAGAGAGAAAAGAGAAAATAACATGCTCTATTCATTTAGCTGCGGTACCCTTTTGGGCTGTCGGATGTATTGTCAAAAGTGTGAATAATTGAAGCTGTGAAAATGTCAAGCAGGCTGTCCTGAAAGCCCCGAGCTGTTTGTCTTTCTCAAATTAGCACTGAATGAAAAAATCACACTTTTGAAGAAGGTAGAAAGAGAGAGAGGCTCGGTTTGGTAAATACATCATTTAGTTGCAAGCTTAAAAAGTTGATTCGGCTGTGCTTCTGAGCGCTGCTCTTGACGCTTCAGTACAGCTCAGATTTGTTCAGTAGCTCAGCTGTTGATTTACAGTGAGGTGGCTCTTATCGCATCAGCTGCAGCTGCTGCATGGTTTGTGATCAGAAATATAGGCATCTAATCCAGTTAATTCATAATCAAGTTAATTAATAGACTATAAAATCCACAAAATGCACTGAAATCGCTGTTTAAATATTCATTTGGTAACCTTCATCATGCTGTACATGAAAAAATGAGCATTTACATTTATGTAATATGATGCATATATACCGTATGTGAACATATGTTAAAATGTAATTTATTTCTGTGATCAAAGCTGAATTTTCAGCATCATTACTCCAGTCTTTAGTGTCACATGATTCTTCAGAAATCATTCTAATATGCTGATTTGCTGCTCAAGAAACATTTCTGATTATTACCAATGTTGAAAACAGTTGTGCCGCCAAATATTTTGGTGGAAACTGTCATACATTTTATTTTTTAGGATTCTTTGATGAATAGAAAGTTCAAAAGAACAGCATTTGTTATAAAGAGAAAGCTTTTTTTTTTTTTACATTATTAACGTCTTTACTGTCACTTGATTAATTTAATGCATCCTTGATAAATGAAAGTATTAATCTCTTTAAAAAAACAACTCACTGACCCCAAACTTTTGAGAGGTACTATATTAAATTATTCAGATATCATAGTAGTATTTTGTACTGCTATTAAGTTAATTTTACAGTAATTCAAAATTGAAATATTACTCAAAAAATGTAAAATTTTACGCGGAGGAAAATGTGCTTAATTGCTCTGAAAATAATGTCCTAATGCAAAAAAAAGTGGTTATAAAAATTAATTTTCTTGCAAACTTGATCATGTTTTCTTATTTCATATGTGGATTAAAAAAACTAAAAATGCAAAATATAGCTGACCTTTTTTACTTAGGGCTGAGTTATACATATATAAGGCCAAATGTATGGCATTGTCACATATTGACCCTAACCCTCAAGAAGTCAATCAATCCTTGATTGTTTTATTCATCACAATATTAATAATCTACTTTTAATTTGGTTTATTTTTATGTTTAGTAACTTTATTTTCATTGTAGCTTAGTTGTATTTACAGGTGAAGTGTGTCACTGATGCTAAATTGAATTGCAGAAATAACTGTTATTAAACATGTTTCCCAAATATCTTCCATTGGTTGCACAGACAGATAGTCCCGCCCCCAAACTCACGCCATTGGTTGAGCTAATGTTGCTGTATCAGGCAGCATAAAGCAGCAGATCAGAGTTTTGAAAGCATCACAGTGTTACACTTTTTGAGGATTCATCCTTAATGTCTCTGAATGATAAGTTAAAATAGAAAAATGCATTTCAGTATTAAAAAATGACACACATCACCTTTAAAGTGAACATGAAATAAACACTGTCCATATTTGCTCACATTATAAGTCATATTATGAAAATAAAACTGGATGTAGATGTTTGACTTATACAAAGATGACTTCCCTTGTTTCTGTCAGTCTGTCTGATTCTCTCATTGAGCACACAGACTGATTGTGCCGCAGCGATTCATCAGGCCATACGGCTCTGCAACGAGATCTTCTATTTTCAACCCGACTCGACTCCATACTGTGTCATGCTGAGACCTTCATTACCAATGTAGATTAAAATGAACAGAAATGCGTGCAAGGTGCCTTTTAACCAGGTGTCACGGTCAAATGAGCCCCATTAGCTGCTGCTGCGCAATAGAGACGGACCGTACTGCTTATTTTCTTTATCAACCCATATCAGGTGCTGTGAAGGTCAGGATTGTATGGAAAACGTGTGATTTCTGACTGTAAAATGGATAATCATGTAACAGTAAAAAGCCATTTCTCTCAGATAAATAGGCTCCTTTTTGCTTTCCATTTACTTTAAAGTTATTTCACTAAAACCTTTTAGTTTAGATTTAAAAAGAATTTTTTTGTTTGGTTGTATTGAGTCATGCTGCATTACACAGCTCACTTTGTTTAAATTTCTGTCCTATAGTAACTATTTGCTAACAAAGTTCTTTTTACACTTTTTAACATATGAAATGCATTAAGTTTCATGCTAGACAAATAATAAAATATACATTAATTAATAAATTAATTAGAATCAATATTTTTATATGAGGATCGTTCAGCTAATATCGACATTCTAATATTGAAAGGTAATTTCCACCATGAGACATAAATATAAAAAATAAATTTTTATCTCACAATTTGGAATTTTTTTTCACAATTATGAGTTTATATTTTGCAGTTCAGTTTTTTTTTCTTGCAGTTCTGAAATTGTAAAAATTAAGAAGAATTGTGAGATATAAAATAAACACTATTCCAAGTTTACATCTCGCAATTATGACTTTACATCTATATCAGAGTTAAATGAAATGAAAACTAAAGCCATATAAAACATTTTTTGTTACTTGAAATAAAACAAAATATAAAAATATTATTTCAGCTAGTTGCCAAACTACATGTACTCATTTTCATTCAGTTTAACTTGACATACTAGAATAAATAAAACTAAAACTGAAATAAAAAGAAAATAAAAAGAAAAAATGACTAATAAAAAAATGCATAAACACAAAACTAAAAACTTAAAAATTTAAATTAAAATAAAATGAAAACAGAAAATACAAAAATAATAATAATAATAATATATATATATATATATATATATATATATATATAATAGTATCTCAGTAACACTGATATATATCAAAATTGTGAGATTAACAGTTGTGAGGAAATAAGTCAGAATTGTGAGCTAGAAAAACATAATTATGTATTTATTTTTTATTTATAGGTACTGGAAGTTATTGTGCAGATGAAGGTTGGTTAATGTGGGTTTTAGTGGGTTAAGTGTCCCGGTAATGGCTTTGGGAAATTAGTTGGGGATTTGTGTGTATGTGTGTTTAATTAAACACAAAATTGCTTTGATAAATTATTCATATTCATATACATCCGTAGTCTAAAATAATATACTTTGAACAAGTACTGATAGTCTGTCCATACTTGTAAACTTGCGCCTTGCTGCACACTGTTGTGATTGCACGTAAGCGTTAGTTCTTTACATTAAAAATGAATTTATTCTTGACTTTTTTAAACAGCTTTGGCAACTTTTGGCATCACATTTCTTACCACATTTCCTCCAAATAGCAATAAAACTGGGCAATATTTGCACAAAAAGCATGCAATTTAATAATCCACTTAAATATTGTGCCATCTGGACACGTTTGGCATACTGTTTTCAGTGTAGTGTGATTTGGGATGCTCTAATTCTTGTCGCACATACTATAATAGCATGCTAATTGGGATACAGCCTAACTACTTCAGACATTTAATTAAACTGAACACCAAATTGGCGGAGTCAAATATCCTGCTCTCCTGCGCTGAATTTTAATAAGTGCTATTTATTCTGTGCTTTTTCAGATGGAGTGATATTATCTCCAGTGCGTCCTGAGAATGAGTTGGAAAGCTACAACTCTGTGTTTGTGTGTGTGTGTGTGTGTGTGTGTGTGTGTGTGTGTGTGTGTGTGCATTTTCATAACAGTTCACAAAACAATGAAAAGAAAAAATTACTCACTCATTTACTTTCTTTCTTCTGCAAAACCCAAAATAAAATATTTATAATAATGTCTCTGCCCTCAAAAAATAAATAAATAAATAAATAAAATAAGGCCCAAATTTAACACTTATTATAAAATAATTATAATTATTATAAAATAACATGTATTATGAAATTCATTAAAAAAAAGCTAATCAGTCAAACATGTATAGTTTATTATTAACTATTTGATTTTATTTAAATAATCATATTTTCAAAAAGCATTTATTCAAATAGCTTAGAATTAGCATAAATATGTTCTTTGTAAAAAACTAATGTATTCAGTTAAAAAGTACAAATATGGTTAAAATATCAATAGCTGTGGAACATGCAATATTCAGTTACAAAAATACAGAAATCCCACCCATTTCATTTATGTATGACTGACAAATATGCATCATAAATTTATTAATTACATGCAGATTATTAATTACATACATTATTAGTTACATACAGAAATCTGACCTGTTGTGTAATTCAAATGAATGGAAATACATAATACTTAAATATTTTTTGAGTATGTATTTTCCATACAGTGAGATTCAGGGGGTCCAATATTGTTTGAACCCCAACATTCTTCTTCTTCAAAAAAAAAATTGAGTTAGCCATTGCCTGACAATATAATTGTCTATACATGTAAATGGTGTTTGCCCATCTAGATTGTCTCATTGCAAAGGTTTTTTGAATCATTTTATTAGGGTGTTTTGTTGTGTTTTATCCTACAGCAGGTGTAAATTGTATGTCTGATCTGCGCACCTCTCCTCAACACGACAATCATTCATGTCTTCACATGCAGAAGTCTTAGTTTGTTCACTAAAATCTTCCCTTTGTAAAAATTGTCCTTTATGAAAGCGGCTACAAGTGATGAAGGTGCCACGAGCCCTGGAGCTACGAATGAATCTTTCACAAGCTCACCTCCCTCAAGCAAGAAAGACACAGTATGAAACCGAGGAGACACAAGACGTGACAAGGAAAACAGAATGAGAGAGAAGGAGGTGTATTTTTAGAGGTTTGACCGTGACCACGGCTCGCATCTGAGATACAGAGAAGACACTTACAAACTAGCTGAAGAAGCCCTGAACAAATGCTTAATCTGCAAGATCATCTCATTTGTACTGGGAAAAAATAACATGACAAACATAAAATCATCCTAATTTACTACAAAATCGATCGAGCCACATGAATCATCTCTAGTTAACATGGAACGGTGTTCATAAGCATTTCACCTCCATAATGTGACGTAGTTCTCAGTGAAACAAGATATTCAATAGGAATACATGCATTGTATCCATCAGGAATTGATTAGACGGGGACTTTATAAATGTGGTGGTTGAACATTAACTCTCTGGTGCTCTTCACTCAGTTTTGACCTCAAAAAATGTGTTTTGTGTCATTGGAATGGCACGAAACTTGGTAAAGGAAAAAAAATCATGGACATGATTTGAAAAGGTTAAATGGTCCTGAAAAAAATAATCCCACTTGTATTGTTTACGGTCAAAAATTACTGCACTGGAAATGAAAGGGAAGCGAATTTCATCTAGTGGAAAGGTTTGGTACTGCACCCAAACAAAATTTTAAAAGCTCATTTTTTGAGATATCAGCCTCAAATTTGGAACGTAACTTGTTTAAATTTATTGCTTTGATTTTCTCACAGTTTTAGAATGAAACATGTTTTGAAAAATATATGTAAAATTTTAAAATTATTTTAAAGTTATTTTAAAATTAAATTATTTTTGTGGTAACCTTTTATAACTTTTTTTCACTTTCATTTTTGGTGAAAAAGAGATCAGCTGTAAGTCTGTGCTTCAAAGCGTTCAAGATTTACAGCAGTTTAAGTTGGAAATTTTCTTTTCAGGTCTATGCTCAAAAAGTGGTTAATAGATAATAAATGGATTATAACTACTGCATGAATATAATTTAGTGCCATAATATCTCCTAAAATGCAAAATATTAAATAAAAAGCATTATCAAACTAAAATACAGAACATTCATTGTATTAAAAAAAAAAAACTTTTATGACCTTTTATGTTACATGAAAAGGAAAGTCATTTCAGAACATGTTATTACGTTTTGATGAATGAAAGACTACAGTTTTTTTCTTGTGAACAATGTGCACTGATGAATCATGTTCATTTAGATCAGGAACATTTTATTAAGCAAGTAAACAGGGTCACTCTTGACATTTATGTCAACTTTAAATACAGAAGAGAATGTCATTTCTGTCTTTTATGGAATCGCTTTTAATCTCCTTTCACTGCCATCCAAGAGAAACACACTGAATCTCTTTGTTCAGAGCTGTTCCTGGTTCACAGGGAATTTGAAACATCTTTTCTCATTTTTCCATCCTAATTGTCTGTCTTCCTAATCCTTTTCATTTCATTCTAATGCTCTTTTGTTTCTCTTTTAACTTTTACACTTAACAGAGGAGCCACCTGTGAACCGTCAGGAACAAAATCACAATCCGCTGATTGGGTTATTTAGGTTTGCACATTCGCTTTGTTTATTTTTCTCATTTAATTATGCAGAAGCTCCACTTTTGGCCAGATGTACAATGCCTAATCAAGAGCAATACATGGCATTACTCAATTATAATGCAAATGAAGGATATGAATCAAATCATAGACATGATACTCCTGACTGTTTGAAACGGCATTCGAAATGAGCAATTTCTTCCCAAAGAGGTTTTTGTTTTCCATGCACACATATCACCACGAGCAGCTTTCTTTTCATATTCAAATTTAATTAGTTTTTGTGTGAAAACCTGAGCCATTTTAATGAGCATTCGATCTCAAGGCGGGCTTTCTGTGTGTTTGTTTCTGTATGTGTGTGAACCGATTTATTGGTAGACCTTCACATTGGTGATGGCCTCAGCGGCGCTAGTGGCCCTAATAAATCAATCGCAGATATTTACCACATTCTGCTTTCTACCCGGATATCACTGCCAATATAAATAGTCCATTTTGCGTGATTCCTGTAGCTGCTCGCTCTTCAGTCGTCATGCATGGATGGATGGATGGAGCGAGAAATGAACAGAATGAAAGAAACAGACAACAGAAGGCAGAGATAGAGAGGTCAGAACAGCCAGGCTTTCGTTATACAAGAGCATCAGATAGACGAACAGATGAAAAGTGAGTAGAAAGAGGATATCCATGTCTACATAAGTGTTTTATTTTGACTGCGAAATATTTGAATAATTAATTGCAACAAATATCATGTTTTGTTGGAATTAATATCACATTTTTCATTTACACCGATAAATCCAAGGTTCACTCCAAACTCTCTTGATTGAGTTGTTGACTACAGAACAGAGGCTGGTTTTGTGAATCAGTTCAATGGATTCATTGAAAATGTCCCAAAAGAAGGAATAATTCACAAATTCAATATAATAACTGTGCTGCTCATTATTAATTGGACTCACTGTGAGTCGAACATGTCTAAAAGAGACTACAGAGTTGTTGACTACAGAACTGCTTGTACTGATTGTCTGATTTGTGAACAAGTCATTCAGTCTAATTTTGTTAACCAGTTCAACTGATTCATTGAAAAGAACTGACTCAAACGAATGAGTCATATCACTGTGAGTCAAATATGTTTGAGTTTTGATTGATTCAATCTAATTTGTGAACAAATAATTCAGGCTGGTTTTGTGAACCAGTTTAATTAGTTTATTGGAAAGATCAATCTCAAAAGAATGAGTCATTGATTAACTGAATATCACTAATTTAGCCATGCTACTCATCACAAATTGGCTCATTACGAATGGCCAATCGATCATGGTCCACTGTGAGTCATATACTTTGTCTAAAAGAGTTGTTGACTACAGAACTGCTTGTATTCATTGTCTGGTTTGTGAACAAGTCATTCAGACTGATTTTGTGAACCAGTTCAATTGATTCATTGAAAAGATCTGACTCAAGGTTTTTTGAGTTTTTTGCCAATTGAAAATCACTAATATTTCCATGCTGCTCATTATGAATGCTGACTCACTGAGGGTCAAATATGCCTGAAAGAGAATGAGTTGTTGACTAGAAAACTGTTCAGGGGTGCATTTCCAAAAGCATCGTTAGCTAACTATGGTTGATGGTAACGATGGAACTTGCAACCATAGTTGCTTTTGGGAAACGCACCCCAGACTGATTCAGTCCAATTTGTGAATGAATCATTCAGACTGGTTTTGTGGATCAGTTGATTCATTGAAAAGATCTAACTCAAAAGTAAGAGTCGTTTACAAATTGAATATCACTAATATAACTGTGTTGCTCATCACAAATTAGCTCATTACGAATCGGTTCATTACAAATGAGACAATCATTCATGACTCACCCTGAGGCAAATATGTCTAAAAGTGACTGAATTGTTGACTAAAGAACTGTTTGGATTTGTGAACCCGTTCACTTGATTCCTTGAACAGATCTATTGAATATCACTAATATAGCTAGCTGTGCTGTTCATTATGAAGTGGACAATTGATCCTGACTCATGGTGAGTCAAAACTGTCGGAAAGAGCCTAAGTTGTTGGCTAGAGAACTGTTTGGACTGATTCAGTCGAATTTGTGAACGAATCATTCAGGCTGATTTTGTGAACCAGTTCAGTTGATTCATTGAAAACATCAGTGAAAAAATATTAGATTTAAAAGAATTAGTTGTTTACAAATTGAACATAATTAATATAATAATCATGCTGCTCATCGAAAATTGTCTCATTACAAATTGGGGAATCAATCATGATTCACTATGAGTCAAACATATCTACAAGAGACTTAGTTGTTGACTAGAGATCTGTTTGGACTGATTCAGTCTCATTTGTGAACAAATCATTCAGGCTGGTTTTGTGAACCCATTCAATTGATCCATTGAATAAATCTGATTCAAAAGAATCAGTTGTTCACAAATTGAATATCAATAATATAACTGCACTGCTTATTACAAATCAGCTCATTGCAAATCGGACAATCGATCATGACTCACTGTGATTCAAATATATGTGAAAGTTGTTGACTAGAGATGTTTTTGGACTGATTCGGTCCATTTTGAGAACAAATCAGCCAGGCTGGGTTTGTGAACCAGTTAAATGTATTTATTGAAAAGATCTGTCTCAGAAGAATGAATCGTTCATGAATTGAATATCACTAATATAGCCATGTTGCTCATTATGAATTTGATTCATTATAAAACTGACGCTTGATCTTGACTCACTGTGAGTCAAATATGTCTGAAAGAGGCTTAGTTGTTGACTAGAGGACTGTCTGGACTGATTTAGTCCAATTTGTGAATGAATCACTCAGGTTGGTTTTGTGAACCAGTTCAGTTGATTTATTGAAAAGATCTGATTCAAAAGAACGAGTCGTCACAAATTGAACTATTATAGCGGTGCTGCATATAATTAAGCTGATGGTTGTTAGTTATTGTTAGTTCTAGTTTAGGAATGGTATTTATTCTGTTAACTCATTGTGACTGGACAGGTCAAGTTTCTGAACATCGAATTAAATCACTGTTGATGTGTAATTATGGATGCTCATGTTTTTATATATGTGTTCCATCAGTCAGAATAAACTGTTTTTGTGCTTTTTGGACCGAAAGTTTTGAGTTCTGAAAGTTACAGTGTGTTTTCTTAGTACAATGCACTCTTTCAGAGATCAGGAAAGGTTTGCTTTCTCATGAAATGAGCCCTGTAAATTGGCCATGAACTGCTGCTCCATTGATTTGCGTGTGCTCGGTTTTGTTTGCTTCAGGTGGGGTCTGCGTTGAACCCTGCAGGCCTCTGTACCGAGAGTAGCACAGAACGTTTCACTTGTAATTGACTCACCGCGTTCTGTGCTTTAAAATCATCTGGTTCCAGCCGGTCTGTGCGCTGGCGAGTCTAGGACACGGTGTCTAATTCCAGAGAGACTCGGCCCTCCTTCGGGAGCGTATTAAAAGCAGTACATTAAAGTTTGATGACTTCCATTCACTTCTCTCACCATGCGACTCGACAAATCAGGCCAATTACGCTGAGATTGGGGACAGCTTCAATTGGATGGCTTTGGCTTTTTTCACATGCACTGCTACATCAAGGCTATTCCTGATTCTCAAGCGCAAATTAAATCTGTGTACTCTCCATTACAACCATGGGGGTATTTTAAACCAAAATACTCACAGAAAAATATGTGGCAAGTTGATTTTTGTGCATAAATCTTAATTCATGAAACAAAATTAAAAAATGCTGGCATTTACATCACTTTGAGTGTAAAAATATCTGATAAAATAACCTTATTTTTTTGCCTTATTAATTTATTTAATTAGTGATGTTTGAAAAGTCAAACATTATTGTTATTATGATGATGCAAGACTCTTTTCACTATCATCGCTGTGATGTCCGACCTTGGCTGTACTATTGTTTTTTGATAAGAGACGAAGATGAAACACTGTTCAAGGTTTCTTATCAAGCTGTGCAGCACAGCTGGTGTCTCACTTTAAAGACCCGAGAACAAAACCAGTCTGTTCAAAGGGGCACAGGTGATTTGCATTTTTTTGTTTTTTGTCTTGTACACTCATTCAAAAGTCTCTTCTGGTCACCTATAGGCTGCATTTATTTGATGGAAAATACAGTGAAACAATAATATTGTGAAATATTTCAGTATAATAAAATGTAAATGATAAAATAAAAAAACATAAATATTATTTTAAATGTAAAAATAACTGTTTGATATTGTAATATATTTTAAAATGCAATTTATTCCTGTGATGCAAAACTGAATTTTGAACTGCCATTCCTCCAGTCTTCAGTGTTGTTTTCCAATGTTGAAAACAGATGTTTGCTTCACTTTTTTTTTTTTTTTTTAAATGTGATACATTTTATTTTTCAGGATTCTTTGATGAATAGAAAGTTCAAAAGAACATTATAAACGTCTTTACTGTCAATTTTCATCAATTTAATGCATCCATGGTGAATAAAAGTACTAATATCTACTAAAAAAATCTGATTGATCCATACTGAATTATATAACAGCATAATTCTGCAAATAAATAAATAAATAATATTATTACAGTAAAGTTATAATATTTTGCAAATAAAGTCATAATTACAAGAATAAAGTCATAGCATTGTGAGAATAAAATCAATTTTTTTTTTAAATTAAGTCGCAGAATTGTGAAAAAAATTAAAATGATATATAATTAAAATTGAAAATGTATGTATGTATATAAATATATATAAATGTATATTATATTTAGTGCTGTCAAACGATTAATCGCGATTAATCGCATTCAAAATTAAAGTTTTTGTTTACATAATATATGTGTGTATACTGTGTATATTAATTATGTATATATAAATACAAACACATGCATGTATATATTTAAGAAAAATATGTTATGTTTATATATTAAATATACTAATATATAATATAAAATATAAGAATATGAATATATAAATGTATATACATGTAAATATTTTCAAAAACCATACATGCATGTGTTTGTATTTATATATACATAATAAATATACACAGCACACACACATATATTATGTAAACAAAAACTTTTATTTTGAATGCGATTAATCACGATTAATCGTTTGACAGCACTAATTATATTATGTAATTTTATTTTTTTACTAAATTAAGAGAATGTTTGTTTTGAATGATGATTTTTCAGAGAATTGTCATTTTTATATATCCTAAATTCCCCCCATGGATAGTGAATTATCCATCTGTTTTATGAGTAGTTTGATTGTTCTTCTCTCTTTTGGTACAGTATGAGTTTCTGTTGTGTGTAGTAATGTATTCATGTTCACGTAGTACCTTCATTTATTACAGTCAGTGTGTGTTTGTGTCCTAATTTCGCGGACTTAATAAAGAAGTCCTGAGTCTCCATCAGTCTCTCAAGGTTAAGGAAAAGCCCAGTGGGAGAAACGAGCTGCTAGTTCAGAAGTTCAGGTGCCATCATGAATAGAGTTTAACATCAGTGTGGAGCAGATGTGAGTGCTGCTGTACGTGACCAAACGTGCCTGAACTCGGCTTCGCTTTTCAGGGAATACTCTTTGGTTGCTTGTTTCCATCTGCTTAAAAAGATTCAAAATTTGACCTGAGTGAAGTTTAAGTAAATGCATTAATATTGAAAAGTATATTGAGATGTCTTTTGTTGTTTAGCTGTATCACCCACCCAGATCTGATGCAGTCAATTTGATAGTAGAAGATTATCTATAATTGCATTATGAGTTCACGTTGAATGTTTCCTGAGAACTGTCCACCTCAGATGACCCGTCTATGAAGCGATCGGCACATTAATCCGTTTTCATTTGTCTGGAACAGCTGAAATCTCTGAGCGTCACAGGTGCTCGCAGGTCAATGTATTCATGTCTGTGTGCTGCTGTAATGGTTATCTGACGGTCAAACATCACGCATGATGTGAGTCTGAGCAGGTCAACAGCTGCTCTTGTTTTCCTCTCTAATTCCACATCAGCATTTGTATGGAAGATTTGCAGTATCTCAGCATTACAAATTCCCCAAAAAGATAAGTAAGAGATGCTTACTTTGATTTGAACTCTTGATATTTAGAGTATCATGTGAAATATGCTCATTTGCCCTGGGCTTGTTCATGATTGGGTGACGAAATGTCCTCAAAAACATTTAATGGTTCTACATTTGGCAGCATTTACCATAAATTTCAGGAACAAAATGATTTTTGTATTATTGCAATCACCCCAAGGACAGTTCAGTGCAGTTAAACACTAAAGACATCAGCAAACATAAATGAACATTTCATAGTAATTGTAGCTCCATTGTAAGCATAAAATGTTGATAGAAAGTTTATATTGTTAATAAAAAATGTGTATTTTTTTGTGAAAAAGCAATTCATATGCTGTTTCATGGTAAATTGCTTGCGGTTTTCCTAATTCATTAGTTACTTTGGATTAAAGCGCCTGCTAAATTAATAAATGTAAATGAGTTACAACATCATGATGTGGCACATGAAGTTTCCAGCATGTTTTAACACATAAATTATGAGAGCTGTCAGCCCTGCCGAGTTCTTTCATCGCTCAAGCCAATTAGTAAAGCCTCTTCAAACAGAAAATAATTTTGTGTGCTGAGCTGTCTTTTAGGAGTCATGATATGTTGAGTAAATCTTCAGAAATATTTAAGATAATGACTAAACAAAACTTTCAGTGTTTTCTGCAGTCTTCCTGGGTAGAATGTATATTTTAAATTGTCAGTGCAATCTAAAAGTGTGGATGCAGTTTGTCATTATCTGTACTGAAGCACTTAAAATTAAATGTAATGATTACATCTTTTGTCTAATTCTAAATACCATATTTACTGGAATGTAAGTCAGGTTTTTTTTTTATCATCAGTTGCAACTTATTTTCCAAAGCAACTTGCAAAACATGCACAAACCACACACATGTATTTTTGCCGAATGACAGAAGTTCATTTATTTTTATAGTGCATTTCCAACATGCTGGTAGTTTCAGTTTTGCTTTAAAGAAATTTCTTTAGGCTTGCCTTTTATAATAAATGTTGTTTATAATGAATACCACTATCATTTACAGTATGTTTGTTTTGTGCTTATATTTTTCATTCCTGTTCTGTTCTGATTAAAGGATTTGTTGTGGAGGGATAGGAATTAAAATACATGTTTATAGCTTTAGCAGTATATTGCATTATTTATTTCTAAATGCAATAATAGAATGTGGCTTATACAACAATGCAACTTATCTGTGTTTTCTTTCTCTCTGCAGTGCAGTTTTGACCTGATGCAACATGCATGTGCAAATTATGTGGAAAATACATTAATGAAATATAATGAGTTATTTTCTTAATGCATTTTAAGCCATTGATGACTGTTCAGCCAGTTAATGACACTAATGGTTTAACCCGTCTCATTCACAAGGCGTGAGTGAATCCCATGAGTGTAAATGAGTGAGTGGGTGAAGCGCGGAGTCATTCATGTGGAGTGAATCAGAGTGAACTGTGTTTGAGAGAGGAACAGGGCCAGGACACCAAACACCAGTTTGATCTTTCTGTTTGCCTGCAGGGCCACACGCTTGTGTGTAATACCCTTAATGACTGTCTGAGAGCATCTGGTGTGGGATATTTCTGAATCACTCTGTGTGTGTGTGTGTGTGTGTGTGTGTGTGTGTGTGTGTGTGTGTGTGTGAGAGAGAGAGAGAGAGAGAGAGAGAGAGTGAGGAGATGTGGAGGAAGTGTGTTGATTTGTGCAGTCGAGAGATTTCTGGCTTTAAAAAAAATATGAAACCTAAATTGACTTAATTCATGTTCCTGGTTTTATTGTGAATGATTCATCAGCACATATTATTCCACAGGAAATGTTTGCTTTCATGATCTGATCATGATTCTTCCATCTGTAATAACAACCTCTAAAACAATAACTTTGGTGTCAGAGTTTGATTTATTTCATATTGAATATCAGTTTCGCTCAGAAATATGGCATGTAAAATGTGTTTTGAATTCTGCTTCAGGTTGATGTGAAATTGCTAATATAAATCTGATGGCTGAAGATGTTAGAATCACGTCAGAAACCGCATCTGGGATATTTTCCCAATAAGAATACACACACACAAAACTTTCTATTTATAAGTATCTTGAAAAACTAAGAAAGATGTCACAAAAAAGTATTGCAGTTTCCACAAAAATATTTGTCAGCACAACTGTTTTCAACATTGATAATAATCAGAAATGTTTCTTGAGCATTAAATTAGCATATTAGAATGATTTCTGAAGATCATGTGACACTGAAGACTGGAGTAATGATGCTAAAAAAATTCAGCTTTTTATTATAATAATAAATTACATTTCACTATATATTCACAAAGAAAACAGTTGTTTAAAACTATAATAATATTTAACCATTTTTACTGTGTTTTTGATCAAATAAAAGCAGCCTTGGTGAGCAGAAGAGACTTCTTTCACCCTAAACAGATTCATTAAAAAAGTTTCTGAATAAGACCAGGAACATGTATTAACAAAGTAAATGGGTTTTGATTTCATTGTGATCTTAAAGCAAATTGACTTGAATTGAGGTCTCTAGTGTATTTTATTATGTAAATGTTTCATGTATAAATATCACCATATTTAAAATTTTAGTCTTTAAATCCGACTTCATGTTTGCTGCGATTCAGACTTGCACTTGCTTTGATTTGAACGCAGATGCAGCTATTGGACCATTTGTAGTCTTTTGCGAGCAAGGAAGCTTAAAATAGGCCCAAGTGTGGAGTTTGACCTAATTGTTGTTGCTGCAGCTGTCACTTGAAAGAGAGAGAGACACCAAGAGAGAGACAGACAAGAGGACAAGAGCAGTCAGGCTGAAAGGGAGAGAGAGAGAGAGAGAGAGAGACGAAGAGGGAAATATAAAGGGCAGGAAAGAAAGACTGATGTTCAATAGGACCCTGATGGCCACTGAATGAACTGTCACATGTAAGTCAGCGATAAAAGACCACTGTAACACACAACGGCCCCAGTACCTGCCGCAGAAATAGACCTGACTTGATCAAATCTGTTCTCGCTCTCTGAGGAGGGAGCAGCATATTTGGGAGGTTAATTCATTAATGTCTCTGAGGTGGGTAGTGGATACAGAAACTAGAGTCACTGCAGTGTTATTCCCAGTTTTCAAGTCCTCTCAAATCATACTATGCTTTGAGGAACAGACCCAAATTTAAATAGTTTTCCATTGAATTTCTTCCAATTTATTGAAGTTTTCAAATCTCATTCCTCATGTTCAGACTTGTCATTTTGAAATCAGTTACGAAAACAATGGCATTCTGAAATGGTTTGAATAAGTACTTAAACGATACTCAAAATACCTTTATTGTGTCTGAAAAAATTTGCATATGGTCACAAATTATATCACTATTGTACACGTGAGTCATGATGTGATGTTTTGTCTACGTCACTCAATCAATGTAATTTTAGTGTTATTTAGTAAAGTATTGTTTTGTTTTTATATTTTAGTATTTTTATATAGTAATTGCTTATGTGCATTTGCCGTTTTATTAGGTTTTATGTCTTTCTATATACGTAGCTTTAATTCATTTATATATTATAATTTTAATAATTTTAGTCCTTCAACTTGAACTTATTTCAACATTTTTATTTTTTTCTAATTTATTTATTTATTTGATTTGATTTCAGCTATCTAAAAGCTATTCTAATGGGTTTTTGCATTGTATTACATTAAATTACAGCTATTTTTACTCAGACTTTGCAGCTTTTATTACAGACAAATAAGTAAATCTAGTCAAACTGGATTGTTTTCTCTCACAGTAAACAAAAGCCCAAATATATGACGCACTGAGACTGTGAAACACATCACTTTTAGATGGAGAACAGAAAAATGCTGTTTATAAACCACTGTGAAGTGTCAGTTTTTTTTAGTTTAACCAGCGGTTGCTGTGCTAATGACTGCAGCAGTGTGTCATTGTGGTTAAAAACACGCATCCCGATCTCCCGTCATCTCCTGACGCAGCTCAGACATGTTTAAGGGGATGTTTCCTACGGCTCTTAAAGGGGCAGATTTAACAGCTTTACCTTTTAATCCTGCTTTAATCCTGCCTGTAGGCTCAATAAATCTCCTCAGACATAAATCTTTTTATAGACTTACAGAACAACTTAGTTATGCTTTACTTTACTGTACTCACAGCTGCTGTTGCAGGTCAACTAGATTAAGCATATTTCTCCAAGCAGATGATGTTCTGCACCTGCAGTGAGTGGACTGAGTGATATTACAGTACTTACACTCTTGTACGTGTCCCTATAAACGTATTGCAGCGTATTCTGGACAAGAACTGCTGACTTAGACAGGAAAGACCATCTGGTTGACATGTACAGTGACCAATCACAGTTTGCACGTGATATTCAGATACAGGTGGGCTGCTGGATATTTTGATTACTTGCTAGTATAATTTTCCTAAACACTTCTTTTAAAGCTTTTGGGTATTGGATGTGTAAGTTTTAGTAATTTTGTTAAGTACTTTTGTCAATTTATGTATAAAGCGTTAATTAATTTTAGTACTTTGATTTACTTTGAAACAAATTTCACTCAGAATTTGCAAGTAATTTTCACAAATAATGGCAAAGAAATGTCACATTTTGAAGTAAAAAACTGAAATAGTATTTTCTTATTAAGTCAGTAGTTTAAAGTATAGAGCTATAAAATGAATGTGATTAGCAATGCAAATCAAGAAATATTTGAGTTCATATTGAGATCTCTGACTTTTGACTGCAGACTTTATGGTCTTGAAAATTTAGAGCAGAGTTTTCAACATTGTTGAGATCTCTTCCTGAACCCTAGAGGAGACGCATGTGAGATTATTGGATGGTTTTTCACAGAAATCAAATCTGAGAAGCGGGAGACTAAAGCAAATGTCTGTTCAGTGATTTTTTTTCCTACTAGAAGTTGAGTCTTGTTCATGTTCAGATGTGTCTGACTGTGATTGTGTTTTTAATGATTAAACAGTGACTTCTAATACTTCTAGTCTAGATTAACATATTAGATTCACATTACTTCAAATTGATCTGCCTTTTAGGTTTTATTTATTTGGGGTTTGACTTCTTAACATGAGCATCTTAGACCCTGCTGGTACTGAGATGTTTTGGAAAGTGATTCATTCTAGTCAATCGTTGGGTGAACAGATTCCAGAAAATGAATTACTAATTTGATTGTACTTCTTTTTTTTCTTCTTTTTTTTGGCTTCTTTTTGAAAGAAAATGAGCGGATGCTCATTACTACTGTAAATTGTTTACTGGGTAATATAAATTAGGCTGTATTCTAGGTTATTTGTTGAAATTTATCTGTTTAAGTTTGATGCTGTCACCCTAATTGAGATTTCTCAAGAACCCTTGTTTTTGTGCCAAATAATTTAATGGTATAGTCATATATAGCTGAAAAGATATTGTCTCCTTAAAGGGGACCTATTATGCAAAAATCACTTTTATAAGGTGTTTGAACACAGTTGTGTGGCCGCAGTGTGTGAAAACAACCAGCCTATAATGTTAAAAATCCACCAACTCATTTTTTTATAAAACCAATAAGTCATAAACAGTCTCTCCAAACGAGCTGTTTCAGATTCTCCCTCTGTGCACGTCACTGAGGGGAAAAAGTCCCGCCCATTAGTGACGCTCTCTGCTCTATTAGCATAAACACAGCCCTATATATACAATGTCAGCGCCAAAGAGGCTTTACAAGTGTTGTGTTTTAGGATGCGCTAATGAACATAGGAGTCACCATAATCTCCCCCCATCTGAGCCAAGGACACTGTGGTTAAATTACATTTTCGAAGGAAATATCCGGAAAAAATCGGTAAAGTCCCCTAAATGTTTATGAATCAATACCAACGCTTCGTGCACGAACGTCAGCTCCAGACAAAGTAAGTATCACGTGTTTGTTTTCCAAACTGCCTTTCTGAAAGAGCTGCTTGGCACTCTGTAAGGCTTATTGCTAAAGCTACCATTGTCTCTGTGTGTTTGCACTGATGCTGCCTTCAAGTGCTGCCAGAATGATCGTGAATAGGAATGTGGTAACGTTAGTTAAAAGTTGTGTATGAAAGCAATGTGAGTTGATCGCTTGAAGTTGTTGAGCTCATAATCAGAAGTGGGACGTATAAAGTCTGTGATAGCATGAGACCAGCTATGTTGTTATTTTTATCCTGCCGTGCTCCCCGTCTGTGTAATTCATAAACGTGAATTTATTATGCACAGTATAATCAGATGACTGGCTTTGAAACCGAGTAGTTTTCTGTAAAGATAACAGGCTTGTACTAATAGGGGAATGTTTATTTACAAAGGCTAGCACTGCTAATGCGAAGCTGGAGCTCTTGAAGCTCCGCCCTCTTCTCCAGGAGCAACAGCTCATTCGCATTTAAAGCAACACACTCAATATCAGAGCGTTTTGGCTCACACTCTAAAAATGGCAATTTTAACAAGCTGTGAAAATTTATCTGTGGGGTATATTGAGCTAAAACTTCACATATATGCTCTGGGGACATCAGAGACTTATTTTACATCTTGTAAAAAGGGGCATAATAGGTCCACTTTAAGAAGCTTCAATGTATTTTTGGTAGTAGACTGTAGTGGAGCAAACTATGTAGTTTCAGCTTGACAAATACTGTTTCACCATCGCTGCCCCAATACAGTCACACTCACACTCGTGATGATGACCCAGATCTCGTCCCTTCACTGACCCACAGCTGAAGGGGCGGCTGAGGTCGTGTCTAAATCACCAGGCTTGTTAATTAGCACTGTATCCTTGTGCTCTGAGCTGAGAGGACAGAGAGAGATCAGAGAATATGGAAGTTGCTTCTTACATTGATGAAAGCTGCAGATGTGATTATATGAGGTTGTTTTTTTTTTTTGGTGCAAACTTATTTCAGTTTTTGAAGACTACCATAGTGCTCTCACTTTTTTTGCAGTAGCCTATATTGTGCACAGTATGTAGATTTACTGAATGCATGAAAATCCTGCATGACTTATGGCTTATTGTAAGTTACTTTTGATAAAAGCGTCTGCTAAATGAATAAATGTAAATGTATTGCATGCAGTACTGCATGCAATGTGCTTGAGTCGAGCTTTCATTTCTGGTTGGATGAATGAGGCTACATGTTGAGACAGTTGAGTCTAAACATTGTAATTACCTAAAAGACTTGGGAAATTTCTGCACTGCATTTCTTCAGTGCACTTTTTACTGTGCTGTTTCCCACAGTGCAATGCATTTGGTTTGAGCTTCCATTTCAAGTCACAGTTTGACTTTAGATTTCTTTTTTGATTCATTATTTGATCTGGCACCCAAAAGTTAAGACATTTTTGCACAAAATTAACTGTTTTTATTTCCAAAATGATGATTGGACATCACTTGCTGAATACAACACGCAACGTTGTAAGGTCATGCTTTATGGTTGAAATTCGTTGTTAAAGCAATAGAAGATAAATCATGGCATCTGAATGTGTTTCAGCAAAGGCACACCAATATAAATCACTAGATATGATGGTTATTTTACAAATGTTAAGATTATTCTGTTTTGAAACCAACTGAACATCCATTGAGACCAGATGGAGATGAAAATAATAATGATGTCATGTTGTTAATAACATGAGTTTTGCAGAAGCGACTGATGGATTTGTGGAGTCATGACTGCTGTTTATTTACAGTCTGACTTCACGATGTTTATGACGGTTGTTAAATGAATGACTGTGCTGAGGGGTTAATTGCACACCACAGCACATGACTCATGAGTTGAAGGTGCTCTCGAGCTGGAGAAAGTGTGTACAGAGCGTTTCTGAATGACACGGGCCACAGCTGTAATACAGGGGAGTTTCTCGCTTTTCATCAAAACGCTTTTCATTTGGTCAGTTGAATGTGTTTTCAGTCTCATCATCTTTTCCTGTTTTCTTCTCTTTCTCAATCACTCTTTTTCATCTTCGTATTACTTACCAAAACCTAAAAGTACAGGTGTTATGGGTCAAATCTACACTTTTGTCTGTCAAGCTCCACCCCTTTCTCAATCAGGCCCCGCCCCTCTCCCTGCCCTCCCCCTCCTTCAATTTCAGGCCCCACATGCTCCGCCCCATCAGAATCGAACCAATCCCCTCTTGTCAGCCCACACCCCTTGCAATCACAGTGCCCGCCCTTTTCAGTCAGCACAACCCTCTTCCCTCAAACATCTTATATAGTCTTCTTGTCATTATTGCCCTTAAATGAAAATGAAAATATGGAAATACAGAGAAAAAGAGAAATGTCAGCCAATCAGTTCTAATGATTTTAATAAGATGTCTTTTATGTGCTTTAATTGGAGGGAGATTGCTCGGACTGATAGAGCTAATGGGGGGCTTGGATTAATGCAAATGTTGATGCAAATTACTCGGGGAATAAAATGGAACAGAAGTTTCATGTCTTGTCTAAATGTGATGGCAGCTTGGCAGAAGGAGATTATAACAGACCGGCTTTGTTCTGCCAGTAAAACAGACAGAGACGAGAAGAGCAGGAGAGAGAGAACGGCTGAGAGAGTGAGTGTGAGAGGAAGACAGCTGTATTACAGTAATCTAAAACAGATTATGGAGCAGAGACAGAGAGGAAGCCAAACCCATCACAGTGCCCTCACTTCCTGTGCCTGTGCCTCTGTGTGTGTGTGTGTGTGTGTGTGTGTGTGTGTGTGTGTGTGTGTGTGTGTCATATTCTCACTGGAATTAGTCTCTGGAATTACTGCTTACTGCCCAAGTCAAAAGAGATTCACATAAGGAGTTCATATGTCACCCCAAAATCAAATAATATACAGTATAATCAAAAATTAGTGTAATACAATATAACCAGCATTTTTTAAATATTTAGTTCAAATAAATTAAAGAAAATAATTTAAAAATATAAATTGAAGAAACTATTACTATAATATGTAACATGTATACTTTTATTTAGAAAGGCTGCATTAAATTAAGAGTGACAGTTTTGATACTGTTACAAAACATGTCTGTTTTCAAATAAATGCTGTTCTTTTGAACTTTCTATTCATCACGATTCACAGTATCCTGAAAAATAAAATGTATCATGGTTTCCACAGAAATATTGGGCAGCACAACTGTTTTCAACATTGATAATAATCAGAGCAGCAAATTATAGCAATTAGAATGATTTCCAAAGGATCATGTGGCACTGAAGACTGGAGTAATGATGCTGAAAATTCAGCTTTGATCACAGCAATCAATTACATTTTACAATATATTCACATAGAAAATAGTTATTTTAAACTGTAAAAAAATTTTTCACAATGTTGCTATTTTTACTGTATTTTTGATCAAATGAACAGAAGAGAATTCTTTCAAAAATGTGCAAAATCTTACAGACCCAAACTTTTATTATATATTTTTATTATATATAAATATATACACACATTTAAAAAAAAACTATTCTAGTTAAAAACGGGCTTCATTTTCTTTATTCAGTATATAATTTCCCATTTCTGTCTTGTGATTTTGGGGTGGAATATGCCTGACACATGTTCTGGACAGGTTTGATGACATTCACCCATAGTATCTCTCTTTTTCACATGGTTTTGTCCTCATTCCCTTCACTCTGTCACCATCTCTGGCCTGAGTCACATTGACCATCCCCCCCCCTCTCTCTCTCTCCCCCTCTCTCTCTCTCTCTCTCTCTCTCTCTCTCTCTCTGTCTCTCTCTCAGCTTGAGCTGCATCCTGTCTCCATGACGATGGCTCGCGGCTTCTCTGTTCATTTCAAGGTCACCCTGTGAGAGACAGACACATGCGTTTACATGTTGGTTTGCTGTACAATAGGGAACTAATGTAGATTATACACATATGCAGCTGTGTCATTTTAGTTTCTCTGTGTTTAAGGCTACTGAGTGAGTCATGGATTTTTTGGGTTATTCAATTAAACTGACAATTTAGTTTGAATGAAGATACTCAAATCAGGTTATCTGAGTTCCTTATTAAAGTAACAGTTCTCCCAAAAATTACTTTCTTTTACTCACTCACTCACTCACCCTCTATTGATATATTTGCCTAATATATATATATATATATATATACTGTATATATATTAGGCAAAACATCCAGAATGCTATTTTCCATACAACACACATGGACGGTGATTTACACTGTCCAGCACAGAGAAAAAAAGACAAAAAAAAAAAAAAAGATTGAAAATTATTAGTTCATGTCACATGACTGATCATGATGCAGCAATTTAAAAAAACAAAAATGCAAATAAGACTTGAGAACTACAGATGGGACAATTTCCAAAGCGCTCATACAGTATGACTTCATAGAATATAACATATGAGTCATATATGGACGTCTTTTATGATGCTTTTTGTCCTTTTGTCAGATTAAATCAGCATCCACATTCACTGTTAGAAGCTCACACATTCTGCATCATCTCATGTGTTTCAAAGAAAAAAAAGTACAAGATCTATATCATAATAACAAAACAATACAGGCGGTCTTAACGCTTGTGCTAGTTTCAAAAAGCTTTACATTTTAAAGCAATATATATTCACATGCATGAGTAGTTGATGTACAATTTATTAAATTAGCATCCAAAACTTTTGATTAGAATATACATGAATGTAAAGTGTTTTTAGGTTCTGTAACTGGCCACTATTTTCTTTAAATTCTTCACCTTTTTGCCTCATTTTAAATGGTCCTGTGTTGTGAAAAATGACTTTTCAAGAGTACAAATATTCCATGTCATCTCTCCATTAATATGGGTTCATAAAAGCTGCAGAATAATTATGCAAGAATTAAAGAAACAATGCTTTGTATGGACTATAACATGTCACACCGCAGGACACGTCAACTCCCACATGCATTTCATTTCAACTGCACACACTGATATTTTCACACATACAATTTTAAAAATAGCCAGAATTAAAGAAGTAAAGTTATATAATAATATAAAAGTAAAAAACCTGAGCAGACGCACATATAAAGAGAATCTGGCAGCATGAACAGAAGCTCAAGCTGTTTTTATGACTGACATTGACTGACTGTCTGAAGTGTGTGTGTGTGTGTGTGTGTGTGTGTTTGTGTGTTTGCGCCACCTGCTCCCCTGATATCAGCAGAGCGTTTGCAGAGATGGAAAAGCTTGCTGCTGCACTGACACGTTTATATGTCTCCTGTCATCTGCTGGCAAAGGAGCACGAACACACGCCGTCTCTTACTGAAATGACCTTAGTTTGCTAAATGACTGTGTGAGTGCAGTTACCTGCCATTTAGCACACACTTTTCATCCGGTGTGACTTTCAGAGCATTAATTACATGCCTAGACTCTCTTTGTCTCGTGTAGCCAGACATTTGACTTTTCAGCATGAAGTCAGTTTCATACTGCAGATTATTCAGGTCGGGAACCGCCCGCATGCTGCTGTTTTGTTAGTGTCATGACTTGAATTTGCTTCTTTGAGCATGTAACAACATATTCATCTTTTAAATGTCTTTTCAAACCAGTGAGTTCAACTGATAACGGGTGAGTTTTTTTTTTTAAAGTCCGATTTAAAAAAAAGTCAGACTTGCAAGATGCAGACTCTGAATTCCGAGGGAAAAAAAGATATAACTGCAAGATGTAAACTCTGAATTGTGAGATGTAAACTATGAATTCAAAGAAAAAATTTGGAATTGCAAGATGAAAACTCACAATTACGAATTTTTAACTTGCAATCACGGGATGTAAACTCAGAATTCTGAGAAAAAAAAGGGGAAAAAAAAGATGAAAACCCGCAATTACGAATTTTTAACTTGCAATTGCAAGATGTAAACTTTGCTGAAAACTTTGAATTCCGAGAAAAAAAGGATGAACTGCAAGATGAAAACTCACAATTATGAATTTTTAACTTTCAATAGTGAGTGGTAAACTCACAATTAAAAAAAAAAATCTGAATTGTGAGATATAAACATTTTCTATTCTTATTCCATGCCTTCCATAGTGATTAGAAAGGGTTCAGTAAACATGGATCTCTTTCCAGTGAACTCAAATGGTGTGTTGAGAGAGTAACAAATGAAAGATCTTATGACGTCGGACATGTACCTGAGGACACATCAGCGTGCTAAAAGAAGCTCAAACAGGACAAACGAGACCTGAATGAGATCACAAAACTAGAGCAGAAAGTGGAGCAAAAAGTAGAGCTATGCCACGACAAAGCTGAGCGCAGAATTCCTCCGGCTGACCGCTTTTCCACTGCAGCGGCTTTACGGGAACGCTGACCATCAGCCTCGGAGACAAACACACACCGCTGTGTGAGCTATCGCACGGGAGCTTTCATGTTTTTACATGTGTTTGTTGGGCTGCCCTGCATCATATTTCCTGATTGAAATCCAATGCTTGCTTCTTACTAATTTTGAGGTGCTGATTACAAAAATAGTGCCTGTTTTGCTCAAGCACATCAGACTTTCTCACAAAATATAATGCATTTTGTGGCATTTTTGCTTTCTATAATCATGTGTAAGGTGAAGGCTTGTATTCTCCAGAAAAACTGTCACAGACAGTTCAATCTTCCTCTGAACCAGATTATTTGTTACATTTTCAGCCCATTTTCACATTTATGACATTATTTTGTTTCAAGGTTGGAATCATGGCCAGTGACGGAAGAAATTGCAAACATGATTCAAATGTTTTTTGCAGCATCTGTGGCTGTTTTAAATGACAGATGCTGTGAAAAAAAGTTTATTTATCTATAAACTTGTGTTTATGTAAAGTTCTTAGACATTAAATGGAATATTTAAACATATTTCAATTGTTAAATTATACATTTTGAATACTTCAATGCAGATATATATATATAGAGAGAGAGATATATCTAGATAGATAGATAGATAGATAGATAGATAGATAGATAATTGTTTTGGGGGAAAAAACTGTATGTGATGGAGCATTTTTATTGATATTTTTGAATTCTGCATCAGCTTAGGTGATATTAGGCATTGTGTGTTTGTTTGTTTGTATTCTTTTTGTTCAAGATGCAGGACTGGGTAATAGAGAAATCTGCCATAGCATTAAATATAACAAATGCATAAATTAAAATAACAAATGCAACAAATTGCATGACTATCTGGATTGATGCACCTGTCTGGAAAAATGCAAAATTATTTTTGCACAAAATCAAAGCAAAATAATTTTATTATGGGAAGAAAAAGACAGTGTAACTGTTTGTGACAGTATAATGAGGCCGTTTCTTGCTGCTCGGTAGGAATATCTTTTATTAAAAATATAGCAGTGTAGGAATGTCATACTAGAAAATTCATTATGAAATATTAAAATGGAATGAAAAAACGTGCAATATTTGGCCTGCAGGGAATATGACTATGGTTTGAGTCAGTAACTGCAATGATAATCTCGATAACTGTAAACGAGTACAGTATATTGGCATGTTAATTTGTCTGTGGAGGCTTTGTGCATTGATTATGTATCCAGCAAACGTAACTTGTAAATGCTAATGAGAAATGCCTAATAGGATTGTGTTTGAAGTGCATTATAGATGTTCTCACACAGCATTAGTACTCAGAGACTGATCGAACTCGTACGGTTTTGTAGTTTAGAGTCTCTCCACAAGTGTTTTCAGTCTTTCTGTTCCTTTAGCATGGTGTATTTCTCACTCTTGAGTTATGATGTGTTGTTTAATGGTCTGTTTGGGATGTTTTTCATGGCAGATCCTCACTAATTACTGCATGTAGTCATTTCTGAGAAATGCTCATCAAAGCACAGACTGTTTTCGTAAGATCTGACATGCAATTGCAGACTCATTTTAAAACATCCTATAGTGATCATTGCTGTTTGGATCAGTTTTAATTATGTAAATGCATTAATAATGACTGATAATGTGCTCTATGGACCTAAGCATAAAGCACAGGAACGTTCTCCAGCCTAATGAAGTGGCTGTTTGCATTTGCCATCAGTCTTTAAACAGGTTGATATTTGCACAGGCTCTTTCATTTGTCAGAAGTCGGACGATAGCAATCTGAAGTCTGGCGTCCTAATTAAATTGTTTCATCTCAGCGGCGTTTCTGATCAAATGCCTGTCAAATGATGATTCATGTTTTGGTCAATTAAAAAACCACGTGATCCATGAATTGACTCAGTCGAGTAATAAATGTGTGGAGATATAAGCTGATTGGGGAAGCACAGCTCTGAAATTGCATCTGTTGAATCATGCAGTTGAAATATTTTTACTCAAATATGTTTGTTATAGGGAGTAATTTAATACAAGACTGAGACAAAGTTGTATCTGGGTCAACAATGTGGTAGTTTTTACTGGATCTGTTTATTTATTTAAAAATACATTGAAATGCAGCCCATATAGACAATGAACTGAATGCAAGTCTTTTATGATGAACACATTAGTCGCTCTCTTTTCTGCATTGCATTTGTTTTAATAAAATCTGTTTTTAAATATCTATTTTACTTTATTTTATATTTTAACATTAATTTTGGTTATAGCTAATTAGGTTATGTAATATTAAAATAACTATTCAGAAGTTTGGGGTCAGGATGATTTGTAAGTACTTTAATATTAAAGTTAATACTTATATTTAGCAATGATGCATTAAATTGTTCATAAGCAACAATAAATCCTTTACATTCAAAAAAAATGTTGTATTTGTCTATTTATGACTCTTTGTGATGGCTGAAGCCACACTTTACAAACATTAAACATATTGTTTTCTTCTTTTGCTATTGTTTGTTTAAAAGGTTGTATTTATTTTGGTTTCTTTAAGGTTATAGGTATACCCCAAACATTTGTTAACGAGGTGGTACGTTGTCTCTTTTTGCGCAATAAAGATGAAGAGCGGTAGCACCCAGGCATAATTCGTCACTAGAGTGCACGCTAGTGACTGAATAAAAAGCATCTAGACAGATATGGGTTTAAACATGGTCTTTATTTAATGGTCTAAATTGTACATCTTACCCGTGGTCCCGCAGGGATCCATGATTGTAGCGTGGATCGGAGGCGTATTATTAAAAAGGCGTGGCATTTTTGAAGTCCCTTATATCTTTGTTGGGGAATTATGGGAAATGTAGGTTTTGGGACGATACGGGTGTGTGGGTTGTATGATGTATAGTTTGCGTTTTAAAATTTATTCTTATCTTTTTGTGGTATAACATTTTCACTATTGCTTATGGTAAATGTGCTTTTGTATATTTTGATAGAGATATGTTTCTGAGTGTTATAAATAAGTTGATTTAGAATTGTGTGAGACCCCTGTTATGATAAATGTTTTGGTCTGTTTTGTTAAAATGGTTTCATTTCCATAATGGAGTTAGTTCTGGTAAGGGATTCCTGAAGATAACAACTGAGATCCAGAACCCAGTAATGTGGTGTAAATGTTTACCCTTTCTATTCTTATGAGTCATATTGAATAATGAACTTTTTGCTGTTAATAAAATAATATTTTTATGGCTCTACCAATGCCTCGGGAATTTTTATGGAAGAACCCCCACACTTTGATAATAATGAAAGTTTATTCAGCACCAATGTTTCTTCTGGATCTATTTATTTAATTATTAAAATATGCATTAAAATGCAATCCACACAGACAATGACTTGAATACATGTTATTTATGATGAACTTTGAAAAATATTTGTGAAAATTGTAAGGGATTATTTAAGAGGACATTTTCTCTGCTTTATTTATTTACTTTTACATTGCATTACTTTTAAATAAATTAAATATATGAAAAATATATTTGAAAATTGTAAAGAGATTATTTAGAAGAGTATTTTTGCTGCTATTTATTTATTTATTTGTATTTATTAGCATTGCATTGCATTGCATTGCATTTTTCCACCTTCCTTGTGAGAACAGGTTGAACATCCGTATCATGTCACAGATGCTGGAATCCTGACCTCAGTGTCATCTTTCTCTCAGGGTCTTGGGTTTGGAGAAGGAAATCTGTAACTAAGGTCAGACGAAACTAAATGCTTCGCCGGCACAACTGGGAATAATGTGGACCGGATGAGTGTGGAGGCCGGTTGAAGCCGAATGGAGACTCTGAGGTCAGAGGGTGTTATGTTTGTCCTTGCACAGGTTCGTTTCCCAGCGGGACTGGATTTGAGATGGAGCGAGTGAGGCGGCGTGTAAAAGAAATTGAATTCAGTGGAGCACAACTAGCGTGTGATTTGGTGCAAGAGATCTTGGTGTTTCTGCGCTAATGTGCGAGACAAACCGTGTTCAGCAGGACTCGATCTTGTATTTTTTTGTATTGATCTAACACAGCAACCTTCTCAGAAAAATGTCTCAAAAGAGTTTGTTCAGAACAATCTGTCTTGGCTTGGCTAAATCATTTGCGGATGGACAGGAGGTGCGGTTGATATTGACAGCTGTGAGTATTTTAGACCGAGCGTCTGTCCTTCACTTAGAGGCGTATTGATCGACTCGGCCTTCAAAGTCTTAAACGAACAAGCTAATAAAACATTGACCTTTACGGGTAAAGGTCAGGCAAACAATATGTGCTCTAATGGTCAGAGAGTCATTTAAACAGCTCAGAGATTTATTTCAAAATACAAAAACACCATATTTTTTATTTTGTATTCTTAAACCTTCAAGTCACAGGTTGTAATATTTCTTGGAAAAAAGTATAATGACTTTTAACTGGAAAACAGTTTAAACAGCAAATACAACCACAGTAATAATGAGGAGTTCCCCTGCTATTGGAGCAATTCAAGCTTGAAATACTGACTAGATGTTATTTCTAGTTCAGTGATAGACTGATACTTGATGATATGATAAGACAAACAGCATTTAGACTTCTGCCACAATAATGTCATTTCTTTGAATTTTTTTATGAAGCTTAATTTAGGCACTTTTCTTAGCATATATTGATATGCATTTGATTGCGATTAATTTCGAATTAATTAATTAATTTTTTAATTGCGATTTATTTTATTTTTGCAACTAATTTAGTGATGGCGTTTTAAAATATTAAAACTACAATTCCGTTCTGTACATTTTTTAATACTTTAATATTAAAATGAATACTTTTATTCAGCAAGGATGCATTAAATTAATTGAAAGTGACATTAAATACGTTTATGTTGTTCTGAAAAAATTCAATTTCAAATAAACACTGTTCTTTTGAACTTTCTACTCATCAAAGAATCCTAAACAATATATGTATATCAGGTTTTTGCAAAAATGTGACGCAGCAAAACTGTTTTCAACATTGATAATAATCAGAAATATTTCTTGAGCAGCAGATCAGCATATTAGAAGGATTTCTGAAGGATCATGTGACACTGAAGACTGAAGTAATGATGCTGAAAATTCAGCTTTGATCACAGCAATAAATTACATTTTAACATATATTCACATAGAAAACAGCTATTTAAAATTATTTCACAGTTTTACTGTTTTTACTGTATTTTTGATCCAATAAATGCAGCCTTGGTGAACAAAACATTTTAAAAATCTTACCGACCCCAATCTTTTAAACTAGTGTTTTTGATGCATTATAGTGAGTCATGCACTTCAGTGATGTTTCAACGCCGATTATATGATATTCCTGCTAAATATCACTAGCCTGAAGCCCCTCAGTAAATCTGCAGCATGTCTTTGTAGTCATTCAGATACACAACAGTGTGTCCAGTGTGTGCAAGCAGCATTACATTAGCATGCTTTAATCTGCTGCAGACTTACTGGAGACAAATCCAGCCGAAGCTTTAAAAGCCCAGCCTTTTATTCCCGCTCGCTCTCTCACTCACTCGTATAGTCTAAAAGTCTTCAAGGAAGCCTCAAATGCTTAATATGACAGATTTATTACAGAGCGTGTTTACATAGTTGTGCATTTATTCGCTGGGCCACATTCATGTAAAACTCACTTTCTGCCTGACAGTTGGGATGTCAAATAACATCCTCGTGTCACGCAGAGAGGCGGCAGCGTCAGAGAAACCCGCAGGCAGGGTACATGACGGAGCGAGGAGGAAAAACACTAAGTGTTCACGGACAGCAAGTAGGACGCGTCAGTCAGGACGCTTTGCACCGTTTCCTTCCTACATACAGTACATGTTGACTGAATGTTATGACAAAAGCACAAGCAGGTGTTCTGTATTCATTTCTTTCAGCATGTGGTTTCTCTCATGTTTAGTGATACTAATATTTTATTTACACTTCTCACATTGCATTCTAGGTCTCCTACATTCTCCTTTCGTGTTCTCCTAATTGAATACAAGCTTAACCGAACAAAGCAGATATCTGAAATCTTGAAGGCCTTGGACTCTTCCTGTGTTGTTGGAGGATGATAAAACATCGGCCTCCAGTCTGAGTCCAGCTGTTGAGGAAAGATAAGACGTCACATCAGCCTCACTCTATCAGAGAGACTAATGTCCTGAAAGAGATAAAGTACCTGCGTTTAACCTTAAGGATGACATGGAACAGCATCTATAACACATTTAACATCTGTAATGTGACACGTTTCTGATTGAAATCAGGAATTGATTAGAATGGGTTATTCTGGTTATCATTCGACTATTTACCAGATACGCTACCATTCAAAAGATAAAAAATGATTTTTAATTCAATTCATACTTTTATTTAGCAAGGTTAAGATAAACTGATCAAAAGCAACAATAGACACTTATAATTTCAAATAAATTCAGTTATTTTTGAACTTTATCTTAATCAAAGAATGCTAGAAAAAATTGCATTATGGTTTCCAAAAATATCAATTACATTTTAAAATATAATTAAATAGAAAACAGTTTAATTTTAATAATATTTCATTGTTTTAACTGTATATTTGATTAGATAAATATAGCCTTGGTGAGCATAAGACTTCTTTTAAATCAAATCAAAAAATCATTAAAAAATGTTTCAACCCCAAACTTTTGAAACTTTTAAAATAAATAAAAAATACAATATCAATAAAGGATTTTAATTATTTTATAATATACACTTGATTGTGGTGTGATTAGATGATGTTATTTTATGAAGTACAGGGTTATTGCTCCGGGTTTGAGAAAACTATTCGATTTTGTTGAAAGAGTACAAAAGCAATTTGTTTTCTTTATAACATGAGCTGATTAATGAAACATAATGAAGCAGAAACATTCATCAAAGAAGAGACAATATAGATTGCATGTTGTTTAATATTAAAGGTGCTGTAAGAGACATTATTCTTTTCTCTTTCCCTCTAAATAAGACTCCACCCACTCTCTCCAAACCCCGCCCTCCATACACACATCAAAATGACTGACAGCTGTAGAGTGTCTTCTGATTGGCTAAACAATAACATGCTGTGGTCAGATTCTGTCACAGATGTGATTCCTCACAACTCCCATTTCCCTATCTGTTAGGTAGTAGAGACATCTATGTGTGTTATTCCATAAGAACGTCGCTTGCAGCATCCTTAATATGCCAAAGGGAAACGCCAAGATGAGTTTTCCCTCATTATTCTATAGCATTTGTAAGTAAAATGTCTGCTTTTATTATCTCTTGGCCTGTCAGCACCTCTGTCTCTCTCTGTGTTTTCATGGCTCCTGAAGCAAATTCAATTTATGTGCTAATTAGCCTGGACAACTTCAATTAAAACATTAATTTGCGGCCGTTTCCACTGTGAGCACAAACAGCAGACTGAACTCATCACATTCAGATCACAAAGCATCCTGTGACCGTGAATCAGTATGATCAATATCAGATATTTCAGGTTGTTTAAACCTATTTTGCTTTATTAGAGGCATGAAAGAGATATTCCTGTTTGCTGAGAGATTGTTACTGCAGGTTGATGGTTCTTAAACATAAAGTCATCATTTAGTTTTGTTTCATGACTATATCATTTCTCTCAGTTAGAATTCAATTGCTTTTTTAATACTGCACCTTTAAGACTTCTGTATGTAAATGACCTTTGATATAACTAGCTAAACACAAAGGTTTTTATTCTGGAGGGTAATTTTAGAATTATTTATACTATTATAGTATTTATTTATATTTTGAATTAGCATTTGTTTTATATTTTATATATTTTTTTGTATTTAAGTTTTTTTTAATCTAATATTTATATTTCAACATTTCAGGTATTACAAAAATAATAGTTTTAATGCCTTTAGTACTAGTTTTAATTATCCCAACAGTTGTGTTGATAGCATAGAAAATCTGAAGACTTCAGAATGAATCAGTTTAATATCAATAAAAGTTTCTGTTTCAAAAAGTTTCTGAATATTACAGTTTGTTTACAGAGAACATCAGCTTCTTATGGCAAAACTGCAGTCTTGTTCAATAATATCTCTTTATGTGCATTTTTCTGATATTTTCTTATATATTTCTAGTTTTACAGCTGCTATAGTTCAGAGTGTTTAACCTAATAGTACTGGCAGCTAGAATGTTCTAATGAGGTTTATTTATAATCACAGGAATATGGCTTTAGAGATGCTAATACACTCTTTCCATTATGGTCATTAGCATAGAAGCCTTGAAGTGTTTTTGCTTTGCTGCTGCCCTCCGAACAGACCTTTAGCTGGTAAACGTCTCATTGATAAATACGCATGTTGTGCTCGAGGTTGAACAGGAGGTGTGTTGCGTGAGAGATGATCGTACACGACTCTCCTACACAGATGTTTAGCTGTTTACAAGCTTAAATTGCTATTTGCTGTTTTGGTTGTTTGCTTTTTCAGTTCAATAAATATGTATATGAGTTCACCCTTTTCTGCCATCAATGCAAGGCCTCTGTTATAGCCGAAAGCTTGACTGATTGGAAATCGTGTTCAGAATTTTTGATGCAAATCTGTCCGAAAGAAATAAATACAAAATGTTTGACTCTGAAAACAAGCAGAATACAGAGCTAGTGGATATCTAGTTTCCTAAATTTTTCAAAGACATTGTAGCTGTTTGGAAACACAATTTTGTTGACTTCTGATACCTGCTGGAAATAATGTGTGCGTGACATAGTCATCATATTAAAGTCAGATTAAACTTAATGGAGTCGTTCACCCAAAAAGGACATTTTGCTGGAAATGTCCTCATCCTCAGGCCATCCAAGATGTAGATGAGTTTATTTCTTCATCAGAACATGTTTGGAGAAATGTAGCATTCCATCACTGTCTCACCAATGGATCCTCTGCAGTGAATGGGTGCCGTCAGAATGAGAGTCCAAACAGCTGATAAAAACATCACAATAATCCACAAGTAATGATCCACTCTCCAGTCCATCAGTTAACATCTTGAGAAGACAAAAGCTGTGTGTTTGTAACAAACAAATCGATTATTTAGATGTATCTAACTTCAAACTGTTGCTTTTATCAGCTGTTTGGACTCTCGTTCTGACAGCACCCATTCACTGCAGAGGATCCATCGGTGAGCAAGTGATGGAATGCTTAATTTCTCCAAATCTGATGAAGAAACAAACTCATCTACATCTTGGATGACCTGAGGGTGAGGACATTTTCAGCAAATTTTCATTTTTGGGTGAACTATTCCTTTAACCTGCAGTGGAATCAGTGCTGTCGTCCAAACTCTTCTGTGTTTGACGTCTGTCGAGCTGGAGGGAGTGAATTCGTTTGACTAAAGCTTCCACTGCTCCGATGTTCATGTGTCAACACTGCGCCAGTCATTTAGAGGACGTGGATGTCACAAATACAGCATGCTAAGCCTTATTAAATCATGCCCTGCCAACACACACACATGCAAGCAAGCAAATAAACCAGTCAATACACTGTCAGGCCAAACACTCAATCAGAGGCAAATCATATAAATACTCCTCTCTCAGCTGACATAAACAAATGTACTTAAATGGTTTCCATGTCATATAAAGAATTGTCATAAACTATATAATATCACTTGCTCAGAATAAGGTTGTGTGATTTGACTGTGATGTTAGTAGATTTTGCTATACCATCTGTATTATACAGATCAGCATGTGCAGCAGTGCAATATGAGGCATTAATATCAAATTCTAATGCATGCATCTAATGCATGGTCACAGGTGTGTGTATATCGGCTTAATGTGGCTCATCTAATTTTGAACACAGATTTTGAACTGTATGTTTTATAATAATATTACTTCAGCTGTTTTGAGCTCAAGTGTTTCATAATATGAAGCTGTTTTTGCACTGATGTCAGACTTCATTCATTTGTATGAATAATCTGATCTTTTGATTTGTGTCCCTCAAAGCAATTAAATTAATAAAGATGGAAAAACCTAAACATTGTATTAAAACATTTCATTTACTGGATTAAACAAAAATACAAATTAGGACATGGGGGGGGGCAACAGTGGCAACATTTCTGCAAAATAGTATGTTGCCTCTTGTATGTTTTGAAACACTTTCAAACTGAAATGTCCAGTCAAAGGCGCTAAGTTTTATCTGAAACAGATGAATATGAGTCTTGCAATGTTTAATCACATTAGTTGTTGTACATATCACGGCATCTTAGAAATTAAATGTTCATCGAGTGGCGCTAAAAGGTTCATGCTCTGTCTCCTTTTAAAGTAATGTAGCAAAGCTAAGTGTAAGCTATAGTATTAACAAAAGCAAATGTGTTTCATGGGACTTATAACTGAGCTTCAGTGCTGTTCAATGTTGTTACTACTGAGCAAGTTTACTACATCAGAAAAGCACATATATGGGGTTGATTATGTGATGCAAACATCAAAATATATTAGTTTACAAATCATGCACTACAGTAAAGTGTTTTCTGGTCATAATATAATGTTATGCAAGGAACTGATGAAAATAATTCTTTATTAATTTATGATATGCTTCTGTAAACAATTTGTGTCAAAAGGAATAATTTTACTCTCTCTACCTCTAGTGTTCATTTCAGCTGGAATCTGCAGTGAATTGTATGTATAGGTATATTTCAATAATGTCACATTAACAGAAGATTTCAGACTTGCAGTATTGCTATGAACCCTAGTTATAGGTAATGGTTTGGCTGATATCTTATACCACAATATGGATAATTTTATATCATGGTAATGGCTCATACTGTATCACAATATCGATTTGTGTTAGAAATTCAGTGAGAAAATGGTTTTTAAATTACATAAACTTGTGCTAATGAAGTGAATTAAGTACTTTACAAATGATCTCAAATGATTATTTTCTATTTTTATTGGGATCATGACCAAAAAATCAGATTATTCACAACAAATAAATGCTAATTTTCCAACAGTAAAACTAACATTATAACAGATAATGTGAGTTTATTCTTTCACATATTACTAATGTAAAGCAACCCATTGAAAGCTGCATGGAAATATCTAAAACCGTATAAACTGAGTATCAGATTCACAACTGGTTGACACATTTCTACACTCTTCATACGGCCCAACCCAGCATTAATACAGAGAGATTTATAGTGGAGGGTGTTTTTGTTGAGTGCATGTGTGTCTCAAAAGCTTCGGCTGAATCTACTTTCGGTTCACATCTGTCATAATGGTGCTCCCTCAATCCCTACAGCTGGGACACACTCCAGAGACCTGCGGCAAAACACACACACACATGAGAGCACAGTCCTCTTTATCCACTTTAAAAGCAGGAGTGTGTGCGTCCCGACAGACTATAAAGCTGCTGTGCGTGTTTTAACCTCAGAGGGACTTGGCTTTGTTTGTCCCCTTTGACCTGGCAGTAATTTTACAGTACAAAACCCCCAAAACACTCTTTTAGCCCTCTGGATGCTACATAAATGCGCTCGGCTTGAGTACTAGCTCATGTCATTTTAGAAGACGCTTGTGAGAGCAAAAATAGAGAGCGTGAATGATGTTTGGTGCATTTAACAAATGCAAATGTGTGTGTGTTTTTTTTTTTTTTCTTTTCATTTGATTATTGTTTGGGTTAATGTGTCATGCATTTGGATTGGTTCAGAATAACAAGAGACTGAATTGACAAATCTCATAAAAACAAGTTAAATTTCACCCCAACTTCAAAAGGACAGAAAAGGACAGCTTACTGTAAATTAAATCAACAGACAAAACAATTGTCATGCACTGGTCAATTTTGAGATTTGAGGCTGTTTTGCTTTTTGTTCAAACTTGTGAAAAGAAAACATCCAAAATACACAGTTAAGGGTTTATTTTATTGCTTTATCTATTTGCATCTGTAGATTTAGATTTAAGGCCTTGAGTTTTTTTCTCCACTTCAGCAACACTTACATACACCAAACTTTATAGGTTTATTCCTATCTATTTTCTAAGGTTTTTACAGAAGAGTTTGTTCATATGTAATTTTTAATTAATTAGATAATATCATATATGATAACATGTTTTTTATTTATTTATTATTGTTATTATTATTTTATTTATTCTTTGGCTGTTGGCAGTATTTTTGAATATTTTAATATTGACTCTAACACTAATATTTTATGTTTACTCTAATACGATATCAAAGTGAAACAAGAATTTTCAACCTGGCTTTATCCAATGTTCGGATTTCTATTGTGGAAATGGATACAAATTAGTGCACTTTTAATTAGATAATGCTCATTTGCATGTTTAAACATAACACTTCAGAAACGTATTCAATAATACAAATCAATTGTCTTAATGTACTTAATCAACCGGGGAATTATGATACTGTCTATTATTTAAAATGTTAACCATATTCACCTGGTGTCATCATAAAGATCATAAAGATTTTTGCATTGTAAGTTTGCATTGCAGAGTATGTCACTAAATCAAAAGTCTAATCGTTTTGTAATATGTAATGTCTTCGATATTTAGATCTGCATGCACACTTTACACCAGTGCAGAGACCTGACCATGATGTTTTATGATGTTGTTCTGTCCTGAGTGTTAACAAGAGCTCTTCCTGTGTTTTTACTGCTTCCAAACATCCTGTCCTTCCTGTTAAAACAGGAAGTGTTGCTGTCTCTTATATGTCAGAGAGAGAGAGAGAAAGAAAATGCCAACCTAGACAAACACTGCTCAAATGGTGAGTTGAGTTTCTTATTAAAGTCTGTCTTGGTTTGGATTTACAGCTTTGTGCTCTCGTCTCATTCTTGTGTTTCTGTGAATAAGGTCAGATGCTGTGATTCTCTAGATTCCTGTCTTGTGAAAGTGAGATGCTGCCTTTGGATATCATTTATTTATTCATCTGTTTTATCATACGAAGCTTTGTTTTGCTGTACTGAGAACTGAATGTTCTACACCTTCGTAGCATTTTTTTTTCCTCTCTGATGTCTCTTGTCATGTTAGTGTTTAGTTTCAGTTTCATAATTTAGTTTTTCATGATCATTTTGTGCTCTTACAGTTAAACAGGCTGGTTTTGCTATTACATCTTTAAGTATTCTGTTCTATAAATTTATCTTTACCTTTTCACATGTGAAAAGAGTAACAAAAGTTGATGATGGTTAAATAGGTGTCAATATGTAAATATTAGATGAAAAACATAAAATACATTAAAAAAATACTTAAAAATAGTAAAATAGTGACAATTCTAAAAATAAAGCTAAAATTAAAATGAAAACTTAAAAATGTAAAATATTACCAATACATAACCAATACTAAAATAATAGTGGTTCTAATGTGATAACTGTGAAGATTTGCAGTTTAGTTTCAGTAAATATTCTGTGAATTGGGAGTTTTAAGACAGTATATAACATACAGTATATGTTTACATATACTTTCTAGAAAGCCCTAAATCAAGGCTTTTAGTGGAATCACACTGCACACTACTGACTCTCCGTTTCTTTATCTAAATTTTAAAATCAATATTGAAGAATTAAACAATCAGCGGGAGCGATAAAGGCATTAAAACAGATCTGTGTCGGTACTTGTGTTTGTGGCTCGTGCTGCTTGTTTTTGATAATCAGGCTCTTTGTATTGATGAGCTGTAATTGCTGGGAAACCTCATCTCGTTTAATTACCTTTGCACATCAGACAGGAAGCAGCTGTTGAACACAGACGGACAGACAGAAATGATGGAGACTCTGCTGATTGTGATTGTACAATCATGAATGCAAAAAGACTTACTGGTCCTAAAAATACTATATGCAAAATATATTTCCTATATGCAATATGTTTCCTATGTGCTATTTTCTATATGCAATATACTGTATATTTCTTCCTTTTGTATTTGGGGTGTATATTATATTCTGCTATATTTTTATGAGATTCCCACAGAAAAGGTGAATTGGCGCAGTATGTTGGGGACAAATTAATCATAGCTAGTATACTGACATTATACCATTAGATGATATTTGGATGTTGAGCAGTGTGATCACTTTATTGTGTTACACTGTATTTATATAATATGATTACATAAATAATATTTTTTTTTAAAAATGAAGATAAATAATAATAAAAACCAAATAATCTTAGATGAAATCAGGGTATGTAGTGTATTCAGTAACTTAATGCAGTGCTTCTCGAGAAGCAGGTAAAGCAGTATTAAAACATGACTTTTATGTGACTTATATTCACATTTTTACTGTATTTTAATAACCGATTTCAGATTTATGTACAGTTTGAATATTGCATTCTTAAACATTTTCAGCGTGCAAATAGGAAATTGTCCAGGTCTCATCTGGAAAAGACAGTAGTTCCCTTACAACATTCATAATGATGATATCATGTGTGTTCTCACTCTGGAGCATTTTAACAGGTGCTTCCCATCATGATTGCCATGTATTCTGACGTTTGCAGTTTTACAGTGTCCGTTTTACTGGCAGGAACACGTCTTTGGGACATTTTCAGGTGTCAAATGCAAGTAGAACTAGAATTAACGGTTGACCTTTTGTTAACTCGTTGATTGAGTGGACATGAAACATCTGAGCAGCCGCCTGTCCAATTATTTCTGATTTCATGTGACGAGGGGACGGTGTACAAATACACATGCTTGACGCAGCACTTTCACCTCAGATTTCAAATCCATAGACTCATAGATGCATTAGTTTGATCAAAAGTGACAGTAAAGACATTTATAATGTTACAAAAGATTCCTATTTCAGATAAATGCTGTTCTTTTTACCTTTCTATTCATCAAAGAATCTTGAAAAATAAAATGTATCACGGTTTCCACAAAAAATATTGAGCAGCACAACTGTTTTCAACATTGATAATAATCAGAAATGTTTCTTGAGCAGTAAATCAGCATATTAGAATGATTTCTGAAGATCATGTGACACTGAAGACTGGAGTGATGATGCTGAAAATTCAGCTTTGATCACAGAAATAAATTACATTTTACTATATATTCACATAGGAAAGTTATTTTTAATTGTAATAACATTTCACAATTTTTACTGTATTTTTGATCAAATAAATGCAGCCTTGGTGAGCAGAAGAGACTTCATTCAAAAAACATTGAAATCTTATGACCTCAAACGGTAGTGTACATATAATGTGCAATGCAATGTGCAATACACAGTACAGGAGAAAGTCAGTGAGAGAGTACAGAACAGATTGTAATAGATACAGGGAGTCAAGAGCGATTGATTTTAGAGCTCTGAACAGACAGTAAGTTGAAGCCAGAGTGGCTGTAAATCAGATTCCCTGACCCGACCTGACCGATACGGGCCAATCTGAAGACCAAACTCGAACCAAACCCACAATAAACAATAATCTTTTTATTTGCTCTCCAAGCAAGAACCGTTTCTGAAATACTACAATGACAGTAATATACAGAAGCACACAAATATTCACAATATGTTTGCAATGATTTTGCAAAAAATCAACATCCTGAATATTGCAATGATTTTTAATACACCTAATTGGCCTTTGACATTTAACAAAATGTTCATAGTCCCTTTCAGAACTTTCATGCATTAAAATTGTATTCATTTAAATATTTCATATTTAATATATTCAAATAAATTGTAAATATTTCATTAATTTAAAAATGTTTTATGTATTAAAATTGAACATCATTCTTTCTTGAGCTGACTTTGTGAAAAACTGTCATGCAAAAAATCTGACATTTTTACATTATGCAATTTTACATTAAACATTTTGAATCTGCCTGGACATACTGAAAAGAAATTCTTTTTTTTAAGTTGTTTGAAGTATGTTTTACAAGAAAATACTATTTCAGTCTTTCTACTTCAAAATTTCACATTTAATTTAATGTTCTACCTGCTGATTCTTTCTAATTTTTTGTGAGATTTGCTAGCAATTTCTGAGTGAAAATTGTTTCTACACCAATTTTTTTTTTTTTTCAGTGCATCTGCTTAGTTGAAATGATGGATGAAGTGCATAAGTTTCATCAATAACATCATATTATATAATGTAAAGACCATACAGTGTGCATTAACAGGAAACGCTGTGCTACTGTAAGCATGATTTGTGTGAGTACAGTGCTGACAGACTGTTGGCTGCGTCTCCCTCCGCTCGGCTGACCTTTAGCTCTCGGTGTCGGAGTGAGTCAGTCGCAGAGCATCACATCACATCAGTCCAGCCCACAGAGACACCAACTGCACATCCCCACACCATTAAACTCAGAGCGCCTCTCAACCTGCCCTGAGTGAGCCGTCAGTCAGTCAGTGCTGCCAAAGCACTCGCTTGACCTTTATTACAGGCCAGGAAACCACAGATAATTAGACAACACACAACGCTCTTCAGTCAAGACTTCACACAAGATTAGTGATAAATGAACATATTATTTTTTATAAAGGCCATATAGCAGAGACTGAATTGGACATGTGCTAAATGATTCATCTGTTATAAAAAAAATAAATAAATTAAATAAATAAAAAATCCCATAGAGAGTATCACAGAGACTTGAGAATAGACTTGGGTCAGTAAGAAACCACCTGCAACCATCTACAGCACTGTAGTATTTTTACTTAAGCAAACACCACTCATGTTTTCTCTATAGTTTATTGATGGAGTCTTATAATGCATTGAAATTTTGCTTTTATGATGTGTTTCTTTTTAGGGTTTATGGTTAGTATGGCTGGACAGTATATATATATATATATATATATATATATGAATGTATGAATGAGGCATTTATGTAGTGCTTTATTGTGTATTGCTCTACACCCAAAGCACTTTACAATCATATGGGGGGTCTCTTGAGGTCACATATACCATGTGCATGGTAAAATATGACAACCAGTAGAGATCATGATATATTTTTTGTATAGTCAAAGGGTCTGTGAAAAATTTAGAGAAAAACATTTTTAAAAAATTGTAAAAATAAATAATAAATAAGATTTAAATAAATAAAATAAACAAAATAATTCAAATTAATTAAAAAAAAATATTAAATACATCTAACAGTACAGTAGTATTGGTGAGTAGATAAAAACATAGTAACATAACATAATAGAAACTAACCAAGTAATATTTTACACATATTTGTAATATTATAAATAATTTTTTGACTACAATTTGGGTCTTTATACTTGAAAAAAATATAGCTGCCTTTTAAATTTTATGATGGGGGTCCTCATTTGAGAATATTTGGGGGTCTGTGGAATGTAAATGATTGAAACCCCCTTTTTTATATCAGTTTTACTGTTTTGAGCTATAGTGAACTGTTTTCACTGATTAATTTATTATTAATAATCTGATATCCAGAGTTATTAAAACTAAAGGCATTTAAAAAAAAAAAAGAAAAAAAAAGTTATTTGAAATAAACTATTCCAGGGCAACATTTCTCATTTTCTTGTAGTTTAACTTGCACTACATGTACTAAAATAACTAAAACTGCAATAAACATTAGTCAGAACTATATAGATATATTTTAAAAAGTCAAAAACACATAAGAAAATACAAAAATTAAAACAAATTTAATATAGCAAATATATATCAATATATAAAACTATAGTAGCTGTATATCAGTGATACTAAATAGCGCTGCTGAAATCTTAGTTTGTCTATCAGACAAAAGGGAAAACAATTAAATGATATTCAGTGTATTATCCAATTAATTTTCCATTCAGTTACTGTAAAATAAAACTCTGTGATAGATTTCTACTATGAAGCATAATAGTTATATTGTAAAAGTCAATCTAGAGCTAAAGACCAGAGCTAAAGTGAATGTTCCGGCTTGGATTGAGACAAATGATTTTCTCCTTGCGTTTTGTCACAGGCTCATTCAGCGCATTGTAGAAATAACAGCATTATCCTCAGCACACGCTTCTCAACAACTTATCTGTGTTATTGTACAGCTCGACAACAATAATGTCTGTTTGTTGCAGTAAGATGACTAATGGAGATATTGCTCAGATTTTGCTCAGACACTCGCGGTAAATCAAACTGTGATAGCGGTTAACGGTGAGGCGAGCGCAGCTGTATGTTTCAATCTCTGTGACAGTGACTGTAGGATCTAACGTGTTGAATTCTCTCTTGTCTCTTTCTTGAGGCGTTTGATGGACCGTCCTCACTGAGAAGCACCAGTGAGACACTTTCTCAGCATCCATCACTGCGGTTATCAGCGCGGCAGACCAGCTTTGTCATGTTAATATAACAGTCCTGTCTGCAGCAGCATTTATACATTAATTTATGTATAACTGGATACAAGAGAGATACAGCCTCCTTCTGGAACGTAATATTTGTTTAGTTTTATTTTTGTATTGTTGATTGATTTATGCTTTTATTTATGCATGTATGCATAAGTTTATGCATTTATATGTTTATTTATTTATGCATTATTTAATGCATTTATGTGTTTATTTATGCATAATTTTATGCATTGTTTGTTTATTTGTGCATTATTTTACGCATTTATGTATGCACTATTTATAGAATGAAATGCATTATTTTATAGATTTTTTTATTATTATTATTAATGCATTCATATTGCAGAAAAATGCCCCTGGTATACGCATGTACACAGTTAGGACGTTTTAAAAGCACTACAGACTCAAATGAGAAGAACAAATGATACTCATCACTTAAAAGCTTGAACCAAGCTCATGATGTTGATATGAATGTCTTTTACTCTTTTGGTGGGTCAGATAACGTGTTGAAACTTCATCACAGGAACTTAATTACAGTGCGTGAGTGGTTTTACCTGTAGATCTGTGAGGGCGAAATGAAAATTCAATGGCGGCCGAGTGTTAACTTGAAAAACAAAACCACTTCATGGGAAAAAGTCCACAGAATCAATAAATGCTGGGTAACGCAGCAGGTGCCGTGATGATCACAGACACAGAGGTGCAGCTTTGATTGAACTGAGCTGAGAGCTGCTAAACCGCCTCACTCATAGATCATCATTTCAGCTGCATTTCAGTTCAGACGTGACTGACGGTGATGATGTCTGAGTGAGCGAGATGTTTGCTTTGTAGTTAGTCCAACCATTTCCATGAGTTTAACCCATTGAGGCTGATTTGTAAACACAATAGTATAAGTCAATCAGCCAATCACAGCGATGTGGAGGCACTGCCTTCTCTAGTTATTTACTAGAAACAGAAGAGATGCACCCTCCCTCTACATTCAGTTATATTTTTGTATTGAATTTTTTTTTTTATTCATTCATTCATTCATGCTTGCATTAATTCATGCATTTATGCATTTATTTATGCATTTGTGTGTTTATTTATATGGAGCAGTTATTTATTTCACGTTTGGAGAAACTAGGGTCAATGCCAACTGATAACTGATGGCTGCTTAATTTTGCTCTGTGTTGTGTCAGTCAGCATGGCACTGTTCCTGTAGCTTAACTGGTAGATCATGGTGCTAGAAGTCATGGTTATGGGTTTGATTCCCAGAGAATGTACGTACTGATACAATAAGATTCTTGAACAGGAGTCACACTGAATAAAAGTCCCTGCCAAGTGCACAAATGTAAATGTCACACTGGCACTGCTTCCGTCCTCATTAAGCGTGTGAGTCAGCTGTCAGCATGTGTAGGTTAAACTCCAGCAGCAGTTGGATGTGGATTGGCTGGCAGCAGGAGTGGACATGTGGTCTGCTCTCTCCAGAGCTCACTGTGAAGAGCGCAAGCTGCAGCCCATCATGGGTCTCATGATTCCTCAACACGCTCATTATGCTGGCATCGTTGTCTTTGATGAGTTTATACTGTATTAGTGGATGGATCTGGTCAGTAACTGGTCTGGATGTGGTCAGTAGCAGTAACTGGTCTAAATCTGATGCTGAGATATATCAGATTTTTAAACAACATTTGAAAGTGAAATATTTCTTGGAAAATATTTAGTTTCTATTATGTTACATTACTATGTTTTATCTACTCAGCAAAAAATTTATGTCATGTGCATGCAACAAGATTTGATTTGTTTTGAAGCTTGTTTCTGCCATGGAATATAGGAACTAAAAAGGTAATTGTGACAAAACAGTAAATGTGAAGTCCAAATTGCGAGATTTAAAGCCAAAATTGTGAGGTTTAAATTCAGAATTGTGGGATATAAATCCGAAATTGGAGATGTAAAGTCAGAATTGCGAGATGTAAATTTGAAATTCCCTTTTGTTATTTTTTTTTATTCTGTGGATTCCATAGATTTGTGCCTGATAGCTGCCAAAAAAAATGATGTTTTAGCCATTTGGAGTAGATAAACTGGTGAAATGCTTTTTTCCGAATTCTACGTTAGTCATTTTGTTATTCAGTTTTATTTTTAGTATTAATTTTTAATCATCTGATTTGTTTTTTCATTGCACACCAAAATACCTATACCAATGAATACTATTAATTTCAGATGTTCTCTAAAAAATATGTTGCATTGACTAAGTGCAAGGATGGTGATATTTTTGACCAGCACAGGTTGAATTTCAGCACTCTAGATTGCAGTCAGTCCTAGCGGTGTTGCCGGCTGTATTATACACAAGATGAGACTCAATCACACTCCAGTTCAGACTCCATTTTGGTTCATGCCCCACGGGATGCCCACAAAACGCAGCTGTAAGCTGAGATGTGGGACAGAGGCAGCTTTTGAGGATACATCCTTCACTATTGTAGAAAAACCCTGGAGACTTGATGCATAAGTACAGAGCTCACAATAAAGACCAGAGGAGTGCAGAATGATGCATCGCCTCCGCTCACCTCACTATTCCATTAAGAAACACCAATACATGAAGAAAGAGAAGTGGAAAGTGAAGCTCATTTTGTTTTTTTTACTATGATAATTTTATGGATATCTGAATCAGTTGCTGCACAATTATTTGTATCTGATCTGTTATTGTGGAATAATATACTTCAGATTTGCCACAACAAACTGTGGTTCGTCTCTATATTAGGTCAACAGCATGTGAGGCATAATGATGATAAACACAAAAAATCTTATCTTAAAAAAATGCAAAATCAAAAAATGGAGCTGACGGTGAGGCACATACAATGGAAGTAAAAGGATTTTTTTCTGAAGGATTTTAAAGCAGAAATGTAAAGCTTATAATTTTATAAAAGCATTTACATTAATTATTTTGTTAAAACATTTGTTTTTAATTGAGCTGAAAGATGTTTTTATGGTTGTTTAAAGGAATAGTTCACCCAAAAATGGAAATTTCCTGAAAATTTCCTGACCCTCAGAACCCAAGATGTAGATGAGTTTGTTTCTTCATCAGATTTGGAGAAATGTAGCATTGCTTCACTTGCTCACCAATGGAATGAGAGTCTAAACAGCTGATAAAAACATCACAATAATCCACACCACTCCAGTCTATAAATTAATATATTGAGAAGAGAAAAACTTCAATAATCCATAATAAGACTCCCTTCAATGAAAAAGTCCATCTCCTGTTGTCTCTTACATGAAAATCCACACACATATTTGTTTAGAACTGTTTTAGACTGTTTTTACCTGTAAATGGTGCATGATGTGTGCATATATGTCTCCTCGTGGATTATTGTGATGTTTTTATCAGCTGTTTGGACTCTAATTCTGACGGCACCCATTCACTGCAGAGGATCCATTGCTGAGCAAGTGATGTGATGCTACATTTCTCCAAATTTGATGAAGAAACTCAGCCTGAGGATGGGCACATTTTCAATAAATGTTCATTTTTGGGTGAACTATTCCTTTAAAGGTTTTACAGGTTTCAATGTCATGGCAAAAGTGTTGTAAAATTGGATATAACTTTACACAGAAAAGGTTAGTAAACAATAACACACACTAAACTCAAGTTAACAGCCATATTGTTTATATCTTGTGGTACTCTACTGAGTATTTTAACGTTAACAGATCAACCCCATTCACTTCCATTGTAAGTGCCTTGCTGTAACCCAGATTTTTTGCTTCTTTTTAAAGAAAGGTAATTAATAAAATGTTTATATATATATATATATATATATATATTTTTTTTTTTTTTTTTTTTTTTTTTGAGGATGCTAAAATAATGTGGTAATTAATATGCTAAAATGGTAGTTTAAAATGGTAGCTTAACTTGTACTGAACCTGGAATAAGCAATATGGACGGACCTTACTGATGGTCAAAGCTACATCAAATTTTTAGAGTGGAATAAAAAGGCCATCACGTTGCTTTTAAACTATAAAACCTTAAGCTATTGTAAGTTTCTATCTGGATGATCGTCCTTTCCTTTCAACATTCCCAGAAATCTCACAGCCATTTTTTCCCCACAACTCCTAATAGCTCCGGGAACAAGTGCAGTGAATGGTTGGTTGCTGCTCTCTTTGGTAAAGTAGGGCATGCGAGAGCCTGGGGACGCTCTGGATTAATGCACTAATTCCATTCATGCACTATTCAAAACGGCAAAGGTGCTTTCATCAGTAATCTGCTGAGCAGAGCGGTGGCCCAAAACTCCCTCACATTACGCCGTATCATCACAATCCATCTGTAGCACACTTCATGCTCATGGCCGCTGATAGGAGCCACTTCTCACAGCTCTTCTGAGCTGAAGATGTTGTGGACTTTATGTGGGCTTACTGCAGGTCTTAGACACACCCGAGGTCCTCAAGAGGACGTTCAGCAGTGTGTTAGACCATGGAAGGGCTTTTATCCCTGCAGTGTTACTCTGGGACTCATTTAGCAATAACTGTGTATGAGAACAGGAGGTGTTGGGGAAAGTTACTTTTGCATTACAATATTGTGTTACTCCCTTAAAAAGTGACTAATTGCATTACTTAGGTATAGAAAGTAATGTGTTACGTTACTCTTGCGTTACTTTTTCTCATCTGGCCTGGACTTGTTTGTTTGTTTTCAATATAAAAAAAAGTTCTATTTTTGGCAAATGTAAAAGCCCTTTCACACCAAAAGTGAAATGATTAAGCATCAGGCTGAAGGAAATATAAATTCACATCTGTACTTTTACAGTATGTGTGAATGTACTCAAACAAACCTTTCAGCTGCCATTCTGGATTGCATGAAGAATAGTATGCAGGAGAAGAGAGTTCAGTAGTCAAAAAAAGAAACATAAATATTATGTTTATCTAAAGTCATTTTCGAACATCAGCAGAAAAGACGTAATAAAATGGGATTAAATACATAAAGTATATTTGTGTTATTTAACATGTTTAATTATTGCAGGTTTACTTCATATTCTGAGTTTGCATTTCACTGATTTATTCATTTAGTCTGTTTTTGTAAAAGTGAGATGAGTAAGTGCATGTTCACACAACGCCTCTGCATTTACTCCCGATTTCTCTCAACATGGCAACACGAGAGCTGTCAGTCAATAAATGGGAAAACAAAGTAGCTGGCATTACTTATTTGAAAGAGTAAGTAAGATATTTTCTTGTAAATTCAAAAGTAATGCGTTAATTTACTAGTTACTTGAAAAAAAATTGATTACGTGACTTGTGTTACTTGTAATGTGTTACCCCCAACACTGAGAACAGGTTCTCATGCAAAAGTTCCTCTGCATTTATTAGGAAGAATTTAAGTGCAAGCTAACTGATGAAAACATTTGCATGTGGACAAATATGCACAGTTTTTGAACAAAACAATAACAGATCCTATTCTTAATGAATATTTTAGTCTTTTTCTTTTTAAAATATCTAAAATCCTTGAATTTTAGATAGCAACACTGCGTAAGATATTAAGACTTTCTTTATATGTGACCCTGGAGCACAAAAGCAGTCTTAAGTCGCTGGGGTATTTTGTAGCAATAGCCAAAAATACACTGTATGGGTCAAAATTATCCATTTTTCTTTTATGCCAAAAATCATTAGGATATTAAGTAAAGATCATGTTCGATGAAGATATTTAGTAAATTTCCTACTGTAAATATATCAAAACTTAATTTTTGATTAGTGATATGCATTGCTAAGAACTTCATTTGGACAACTTTAAAGGAGATTTTCTCAGTATTTAGATTTTTTTGCACCCTCAGATTCCAGATTTTCAAATAGTTGTATCTCGGCCAAATATTGTCCTATCCTAACAAACCATACATCAATGGAAAGCTCATTTATTCAGCACTTAAATTGACACTTAAGACTGGTTTTGTGGTCCAGGGTCACATATACAGTATATATTCTGAATGTACATGTATTGTGACTTGTTTTAGGTGTAAACAATTTAAAAACAAGTGAAAAAAAAAAATTATAATATTAACATATTGTAGTAAAGATATAATTAATGAAAACAAATCGTAATATCTTATGCATTGTTGCTTTTCAGATAAATGTATATGAATTTTGGTACTTTGACTGGAAAATGAGTAAAATACTTGTTTTGAGGAATGTGTGAGTGGTTGCTAGGGTGTTCTGGGTGGTTGCTAGGGTGTGAATATTTTTTTCCAGTTGGTTGTTTGGTTAATATTTACCTTATGTCCGGTATATGTCTCTATGATCACTTTGTTTTCACTTTTGCATTTGCAAATGTATTTTGTTTGTTACGGATAAATATGCAAAGCTATTGTCACACAGCTATACTGGAGCATGGTTTGCAGACAGACAAATTTTCCATGCCATGTATAGAACATCTATGAATCTGTCATAATGAAAGCCTTGTTATCAGCTCTTCTGCATTGTGCAGTCGTGCTGTATATAGATCTGGTTGTCGAAACCTCCTCACCAGAACTGAGTCACGCAGCAGAAAGAAGCCGCTGATCCTGAGCTTTATTCTGCTTAGTCACTGCTGCTGTTAAACTTGACAGACTAACATCCTCCTGATGGCATGTAACCAGAGATGGAGGTCTTTTCCTCTCTTTCTCTGCCCACAATCCTCTCCAACATTACTGATTTACTAGATCACAAATACTGCTGAAGGGAACCCAGCGTCTAACAACTACAGGCAATTTGGCTGATTAAGAGTTGGCAGAGATGGATGGAAGTCAGCCAAAAACAACAGCATCACTATTTAATGAAATATTGACACAGCTTCCGAGAAGCAATGATCTTTATTTGATGGCTACGGTACTTTGTTTAAAGTGCTTAACTGGTCTTTAAAATTAAAACAATTACTATGAATTACAGATTGCTTTCATTTAGGGTGGTGGAAATATTTTGATATTTATACATGGCGTGTACAATCCATGCTAGCCTTAAAGGGTTAGTCCACCCAAAAAAAACGAAAATCATTTATTTCAACAAAAACAGAAAAAACATTTATCTCTGAACAGAAAAAGGATATGAAAATAGAAGCACAAGAATGAAAAGCACGTAGTCCATATGACTCAATGCACTTTCATTATATGGAAAACATTTTTTATAAACAATATAAACATTTTTTTTGCCATTTAAGATTTCTAAAATCCTTGAAGCAAAATAAATTTACTTGAAGCAAAAATGCATGAAATATTAAGACTTTTTTCATAGATTGTGCCTTGAATATACAGTGCCCTCCACTAATATTGGCACTCTTGGTAAATATGAGCAAAGGCGGCTGTGAAAATAAATCTGCATTGTTTATCCTTTTGATCTTTCATTCAAAAAATTCACAAAATTCTAACCTATCATTGAAGTAAAACAATTGAATGTGGGGGTAAATATCACTGTGAAATAAATGCTTTCTCTAGTTCATGTTGGCCACAATTATTGGCACCCAATTATTGCAATGTCCTTTTCCCAAGATAACAGCTCTGAGTTTTCTCCTATAATGCCTGAAGAGTTTGGAGAACACCTAATGAGAGATCAGAGACCATTCCTTCATACAGAATCTCTCCAGATCCTTCAGAATCACAGCTCCATGTTGGTGCTTCTTCTCTTCAGTTCATGGCAGTTCATGAGACAGCCATGGCAGAAGCTTCATTTTGTGCTCAGTGACACATTTTTGTGTTGATTTTGATGTTTGTTTTGGATTATTGTCCTGATGGAAGATCCAACCACGGCCCATTATAAGATTTCTAACAGAGGCAGACAGGTTTAGATTTTTTATTTGTTGGTATTTGATAGAATCCATGATGCCATGTATCTGAACAAGACGTCCAGGACCTTCTGCAGACAAACAGGCCCACAACATTAAAGATCCAGCAGTATATTTAACCGTGGGCATGGGGTACTTTTTATCCCTGTTTGTACTAAACCCATCTGGTGGGTTTGCTGCCAAAAAGCTCTTTTTTTTAGTTTCATCTGACCATAGAAGCTAGTGCCATTTGAAGTTCCAGTTGTGTCTGACAACTGAATATGCTGGAGTTTGGTGTAGTGTGTTAATGTGGTGATGTAGGGGCTGTTTGATTTTAGGCTTTCTGACCCCAAGACTCAACAATTTTCTGCAATTCTCCAGCTGTGATGCTTGGAGAGTCTTTATCCACACAAACTCTCCTCCTCAGCGTGCATTAGGACGATATAGACACACATCCTCTTCCAGGCAGATTTGTAACATCTTTAGTTGACTGCAACCTCTTAATTATTACCCTGATGGTGGAAATGGGGATTTTCAATGCTTTAGCTCTTGTCTTACAGCCACTTTCTATTTTGTGAAGCTCAACAATCTTGTTCTGTATATCAGAACTGTATTCTTAGGTTTAACTCCTTGTGATGAACGGAATTTGGCCTTTGTGCGCCTCATATTTATAATCCTGTGGAACAGGAAGATATGGCTGGGCAATTTCATTCTCCTAAGTCACCCTGGTGTGCTGCAAAATGTAAATATGAATGGGAATATACTTCAGAGATATTTTACTCATAAGAATTTCTTCTTAAGGGGTGCCAATAATTGTGGCCAACATGTATTGGAGAAAAACATTTATTTCATCATGAGATTTTCTCCCCACTTTCAATTGTTTTACTTCAATGATAGGTTAGAATTTTGTGAATTTTTTGAATGAAAGATCAAAAGGATAAACAATGCAGATTTATTTTCACAGCCGCCTTTGCTCAGATTTACCAAGGGTGCCAATATTAGTAGAGGGCACTGTACATGTATTTTGCTCACCCAAAAATGATCCTCTGGATCCTCTGCAGTGAATGGGTGCCGTCAGAAAAACCTCACAATAATCCACAAGTAATGCAAACGTCTTCATGATGGATTTGTTTCTTACAAACACGCACACAGTTTTTGGATTCTCAACTGATGGACTGGAGTGGTGTGGGTTACTTCTGGATTATTGTGATGTTTTTATCAGCTGTTTGGACTCTCATTCTGACGGCACCCATTCACTGCAGAGGATCCATTGCTGAGACAGTGATGGAATGCTACGTTTCTCCAAATTTGATGAAGAAACAAACTCATCTGCATCTTGGATGGCCTGAGGGTGACTATATTTTCAGCAAAATTTTGTTTTTGGGTGAACTTTTCCTTTCAAATCTTAATATCTGCATTGTTGCTTCTCAAGTAAATGTATCGTATTCATTTGTGTTTAGCAGAAAAAATTAAGTCATACAGGTTTGAAACTACATATGCGTGAGTAAATGATGAGAAAAGTGTCACTTTTATGTGCTATTCCTGAATTGTTCCTTTAAAAGCATGCAGTCAGACATGCAGGCGCTGAATTTCATTTTTCAGAGGGACTCTGTGGGGTATTGCATGTGCAGACCTGCTCCTGAACAATAATGTCCTCTGGGTTACTCTGTAATTGCTCTGGACAGATACCACAGAACAACTCGCCCTCAGCCGTCCCCAAATCCTAATTGTCTGAGAAAATACTGCTCTTTACAATAGACTCATAAAAACTAAGCATCAAAAACGGCTCATTCAGGAATCTAAAAGGTGGTTATGAAATCATGAGCGTATTAGCATATGCCACATTTGCATATCAACACTTATTCAGTGTTCAGAAACCTGCCCCGCCCTGCCTGCTATGCTGTGTGAAGTCTTAAAGGTACAGTAACAGGCAGTTTCATTCAAGGTTAGACTGAGCGTGGGAAAATATCACGAAATGGTAAATCATGTGTTTTGTGGTACATTAAACATTGTAAATGCACTTCGTCAGTTCTTTTCAGTGTTATTTTAGTATCATTGATATACTATTATAGTTTTTGTTAATATTTTGAATTACATTTTATTTTCATATTTTCTGCTTTCATGTTGATTTTGAAGTTTTTGTAATTTTGTTGAGTTTTTGTCATTTTTTATTAGTTTTGTTGTTGTTTTAAAATGTCTATGTAGTTTTTATTTTTTTAGTTTTTGTTGTTTTAGTACATCAAGTCAGATAAGAAACGTTGCTTGGCAACTAGCTAATATAAAATAAGTTTAAGTTATTTTTTAATTTAATTTATTTCAGTTAACATTTATTTTATTTCAAGTAACTTTTTTTATTTAATTAGTTAGTTTTAGTTAACTATAATAACTAACGATTCCACTGGAGTTGATGATTTTCTAAACAAGGAATTTTGTCTTGTTTTTCACTAAAATATTTAAAGATTCTTCAATCGAGATACATTTACTTGAGAAGCAAAATGACATACGGTAGAGTGGGGGAAAACGCCCCCCTTAAGGACTGTGTAATTTTTTTCTGTGAAACAAAAGTTAAATGAGTTCGGAAAAGTTATCATATTTTAGTGACAATGACATAAATTATAAACAAAGTATGAAAAAATGTCCAGAGTTTTCATGTTATTAGATTTTTAACAAAAATTAAATTTGTATCAAGGGGTGTTTTACCCCACCTATGGGGCAAAATGCCCCCCAGTCTGACAAAGCAATTTGCTTTAAACATTTACAGCAAAATCAGAGTACAGGCAGTTTTAGCTTAAAATTAAAAAGAATATAATCAATCATTTTGAATTACAAAATTATAATAGCCTATTTGAAACATTTTGTTGTTAGCTGATGCTAACTGGCTAGCTAACTAGCTACCTGATGCTAACTTGAGGTAATTTTTAAATATAAAATCCATATATTTTTATTTAACCAAGCAGTTAGAATACATTTGATGATAAAACAAAGGATTTGATGTTCAGAACAGAGTAACTACAGTAATAACCCATTGCCCCCTGGGGGTGTTTTACACCACTGACTATGTTTGAGAAAAAAACTGTCATTCTGAAAATGTAATTATATTTTTATTAAATAGCATTTACTCCCTATCTACAGGCTCTACTGTTCTCATATCATATATATAACTGTGATGCTCTACAAAACAACAAGCTTTGAAATGCTTTTTTTCTTACTGCTAAAAATTAGATCATTTACTGTGAAATCCGTTTTCTCTCCGGTAAATCACCAGTGTAAGCATCATGGTGAAAACTTATACATCACTCTTCTCAACGTAGTCCATAGTTACAATAAAGAATGATCTTGATTTTATCTTGTGGCTATTTTGGGAAAAACAGTAAGGGGCGTTTCCCCCACTCTACCCTAAGATATAAAGTCTTGTTTTCTGAAAAAAAGTGAGTTTATACTTAAGTTTATACTTTGTGTTTTAAGAAGGAGCTCACTTAATTTTCATTTTTTTAAACTTGGAAAAAAAAAAAAAACTTTTTAAACTTTGATATTTTTTAGGCTTAATTCCTTAAGAATTTTGCTTTTCAAATAAATGTATCTTGATTTAAGAATGTTTAGATATTTGTACTGGAAAAAAGGTCAAAAATACTAAGAATATCAGTTTTTGCAGTGTTGATGTGTCAAAGTGTCAAAACCTCCTGAAGCTCGTTTTTGGTGTTTGACTCTACTGTACGGTGCTATTATAGAGCGCTTTTGATTGCGTACATTTATCTCCCTTCCCTTCCATTCAGTTTTCATGTTTCCTCTCAAGCAACTATCCATCTTCCCAGAGACATGAATCCGGGCGTCTGGCTCACAGTCCACGTTATGTATGGCAAACTCATTTCTTCTCTCGTGATTTGATTCATGAGGTGCTGTGGTATAAGTGTGTAGGTTAAAAAGTAGTTATTTTATTAACTTAACCTTTTTCAGTAGCGTTACAGTAGTATTTCCACTAACAAGCTATTTTGTTTGAAGAAGAAATAGCCGTGTAGCGTGCCACAGCTCTGCATCACTGTTTTGTTTGTTTGTTTGATCAGACTGTATTGTGCACAAAGCTTTACAACTAAGCTGAGACAATAATCAAACACACAATCTCTGTTGCTGATGTAGTGCGGGGAATCATTTTGGCATATTGGTAAGTTTGAATATCAACCAGGGCCCATATTCACAAAACATCTTAAGGCTAAAAGTAGCTCATAACTTTAAAAATAAATAAAGTTAAAGATTTCTGTTTATTAATTAATTTTAATGAAAATAATTGTTTGCCTCAGTTAAAGGTTTCTAGTTTTATTCATTTATTGTTAATATCATTTGATCTTAGGCCCTTCCTGATAAATACTGCCCCGAATGTGAAAACTAATTATACACATTTATTAAATATTATAAAATTATAATATTATAACTAAATTTTTTTAATATATAAACATTGCTACCTTAGTTAGCTACTTTTTCTTTGGTAGCTAAAATAACATCTATAAGTTTAAGTTGACTGTAGTTGAACTATACTAAATTCTGAGTATCTTGTAGCTAGTTTGGAAGTGCACTACCATTCCAAAGTTTGGGTCAGTACTTTTATATTTTTAAAGAAATTATTACTATTCTTCCCAAAAGATGCATTATATTGATCAAAAGTGACAGTTAAGACATTTATATTGTTACAACAGATTTCCATTTTAAATAAATGCTGTTCTTTTGAACTTTCTATTCATCAAAGAATCCTGAAAAATAAAATGTATCACGGTTTCCACAAAAATATTGAGCAGCGCAACTGTTTTCAACATTGATAATAATCAGAAACAACCCCAAATGTTTGAATGCTATGTAGTTTCCTAACACTGTGTTTAATAAAATTCCACTTTGCTCATGCAATGTCCATTAAAATAACCTTCATATTAAGAATCATTGTTAATACAGTCATGTTGTTGGGGAATGTGCAATTGCTATTTAATGATGATTCTTTATGATTCAGGCTGATGTGTGAGCGGCTGTAGTTTGTGCTGATTTAACCACTCGGACAGGAACCGCTATAATTGTCATAAATGTGTCCCTGTGCACCTTATGACATCTACTGGGCTGTGATAATTGAAAATAGTTGTGACTGTGCTGCTGGTTTCAGTTATAATTTGGAAGCAGTAATTGTCTTTACTCTATTAGCTAGAAAGTCTTCGTGTGAGTTTATGCCACGAGAAGGCTCTTGGGATGCTGGATAAATGGGATTGACCGCGAGGGAAGGATGACCGATATCTCTTCTGCCAGCCACGTATACAATAGAGGCCTTTAAACAGCATTAAATCAGCTCAGATGCAGTGGAATGATAACAGGGCTGCCCCACAGCGCGTTTAGTGTACTGTAATCTCTGTAGGGCCTGAAGCATTCAGTCTTTCAGGACGTTCATCTCAGCGGTCTGAGCTCACAGCTGCTTACAGTACAGCCTATATGATGCATGCTGCAGGACACGGTCGGTTCACACAGTTATTAGTCAGAGTGAAGTCTTCATCACTGGTATTTGTGTTAGACTCATGAAGTGATGTGCAGTGTCATGTGGTTCATGCACCACTTTAAGTTTAAAAAAAAAAATAAAAATCAGAAAAATCCATGTGCATGTGCTCTTTTGGTTTTTCTCACTTTTGTGAATATTGAAAAGTTGCACTCTTTAAAAAAATGAATAAACATTTAGCTTAAAAATTCACAAAACTAAATAGATAGTAATGCTGTTTTGCAGAAGCAGTATGCAATTAGTTATCTAACAATCAACTTCATGGTAATTCATACTGTACTGAAGCACACATTTCTCCATGTGATAACAATAAAATACAATTACATGGCGTGTATCATTTTTTTATACTTAATAGCTCTGCACAATTAATCGAAACAAAACTGAAATCTCAGTATGACTTAGTATGATTATCAAATCACAAAGACTGCAGTTTAATGAAATAAATATGTGCTGCTTGTTTTTAGTAATAATAATAAAAATAATAATTATTATATTATATGGCTATAGAATAATAACTATTATTACATTATTATTATTAGTAGTAGTAGTAGTATATGTTATGGCTTTAAAATAATAATAATAATAATAATAATAATAATAATAATAATAATAAACTGCAATTAGATTTTTTTTTTTTTTTTTTTGCTTAAAACATGCAGCCATGCTTTCTCATATACCAGTTTATTAAGATATCTGTGAGTAATTCATTTATAGTTTGACGTCCTGAAATACTGTGAAACTTGCATGCATGACAAATATCAACTTCTGATTCAGCCAGTAGTGTGAGTTTGGGGCGGGACTAGCTGGTTAAAAACTTTTTTTTTTTTTTTGCAGTACCTTTGAAATTTTGTTTGATGCATGTGGTCCAGAAACATTAACAACTGTTCTGCCCATGTAGATGATGCAGGTTTGAATCCAGCTTGTGTATTTTATTCAAAAGGCTGAAAAGAAATTCTAAAATAAAACAATAGGCTTTAATATGGAAGAGTGCAAAGCTTACTAAAGGCTCTTGGAGGGACAGTGAATAGAGATGATGTTTATCCATCTGACTTTGAATTTAAAAAAGAGCCATGTGGCTTGGAATTAGAAATGATGATTAGTTGTATATGCTGTTAAAAAAATAGTTTTTCGTTAATACTAGCTTTACATTAATAGTCTCTATCAGTAGGCTGATTCATTCTCCTCTGGTTTTGTCTTGCAGCTTAACCTGGAGTCAGTCTGATCTGGGCTTGTAGTGATCACATATAATCCCTTTAGATACAGCAGGAGAGACCACAACAACATTTCAGCTCTTCATTTCATCTCTCTCATTCGTTTTTTTTTTTTTTTTCTTAAATACTAGAACTGCTATTAACCTAAACCCGCCTGTCTGCGGTATTCTCAGTCTTCTGTGGCAGACTGACATGGATTCTAAATGAGATTACAGCTGAATCTCTTCAGAGTAAATAGATCTTTTCCTGTTTTTGTTCAGAATGCTGTTTATTCTCCATCCAGGGGAGTTTGAGAGCATTTTTAAACTTAGATGTAATTTTGCAGCTATTTTCGTGTAGAGAGACCTTTGACCTCTGGAATAATATGGGTCAATAAGATTTTTTTTTAATGCATCGAATGCATTAAATTGATTAAAAGTGTCTGTAAAGATATTACAAAAGATTTATATTTCAAATAAATGCTTTGTTGTTGTTGTTGTTGTTTACATTAATCAAAAGAATCCTGAAAAAAGAATGTATGTTTGCACAACTGTTTTCAACATCGATAATAATCAGAAATGTTTCTTGAGCAGCAAATCAGTATATTAGTATGATTTCTGAAGGATCATGTGACACTGAAGACTGGAGCAATGATGCTGAAAATTACGATAAAATTACGGTTTAACATATATTCGCATAGAAAACACTTATTTTAAATGGTAATAATATTTCACAATATTGCTATTTTTTCTATATTTTTTATCAAATAAATGCAGCCTCGATGAGCAGAAGAGACTTCTTTTAAAAGCATGAAATTTTTTTTACCAACCCTAAAACCAGTAACACCACAATAACACCAGCATGCAAGCTGAACCTGTGTAGAAGTCAGCATTTCTTGATCAGGATATTTGAGCTGTGGGGTGAGAGAGATGAAATAAGACAGCCAGACAGACTGGATCGGCACAGCCGGGCAGGGTTGTATTATTTGATCTTGTCCTGCAGGTATCAGGATTTTTAACGCACCGCAGGCCAGGAACGACTCGACTGATATCTCTGTGGACACTGGAGGCCAAATTAGAGACCAGAACAAAGAGATTCTGGAGGGTGGATGTGAGTCGGGCTGCAGCTTTGTGATTTAGTCGTGATATAACTAGAAACTTAACCAGGACACAAGACAGAAGAGGGTCTGTTTCTCAGTATATCATGGGTCATGAAGAGACTGAAAGGGCCGCTTGTGGTTAATGGAGGTCAGTTTTTTATTTAGGATCATCCAGGTTTTTTTGGTTTGATCTTTGACCACAGGGGTGGAATTGAGAGCTGGTTCTTATTTTAAAAGTTCCATTAAAAATACTAGATATATTAATGATATTTAGCTCTTTTAATGGTGCTTGAGTGTCTGCACTGATTCCAAATGAACATTATTCTCAAATAATCTGTTGGTGTTTCCTGTGCAGCTGCTAAATCTACAGAGTTTGATTGAATTTGATGAGAGAGAAAGGTTGGATGCTACACAACAATGACATTTTTTATAAATTCTTGCAATTCAAAAATGAACATCTTGTCATAATTTACTCGTCCTCGTGTCTGTCCAATACAATGCCCATGAGGGGTCGTATTCGGTTCACTTAGTTTTGTCGTGGCCACAACATATTAAGTCGTGGGAACGTGATAATATGTTGTGGCCACGAGATATTAACTCGTGGGAACGTGATATTATGTCGTGGCCACGACTTCTTATGTTGAGGGAACGACATATTTTTCTCGTGGCCACGAGTTTAATGCGTAAACAAACCTACGTGACCATAGCAACCCAAATATGTCGTTCCCTCAACATAAGAAGTCGGGCCACGACATAAGGATGTTGTTACCTCTGACAGCTGTACACGATATAATATCACGTTCCCCACGAGCTATTATGTTGTACACGATAAAACTAAGTGGACCGAAGACCCACCCTCATGGCACTGATCTGAATCAGTGTGATTTTCATTTTTTCTGCAGAACACAAATGAACCAATGCAAAAAAAATAAATAATTTCTTCCTCAGTTTTGTCTTACTTTCCAGTACAAATATCTAAATAATTTACATCAAGAAACATTTACTTTAGAAGAAAAAATTTCATAAGTCTTGTTTGTTTATATATACAGTATCTCACAAAAGTGAGTACACCCCTCACATTTCAGCAACAATTTTAGTATACCTTCTCAAGGGACAATACTACACAAATGAAACTTAAATATATTTTATAGTAGTCAATGTGCAGCTTGTACAGAAGTACAAATTTACTATCCTCTAAAAATAACTCAACATATAGCCATTATTGTCCAAATAACTGGCAACAGAAATGAGTACACCCTAAGCGAACATGTCAAAACTGTGTCCAAAGTGTCAACATTTTGTAGGGGCACAATTGTTATCTAGCACTGCTTTAATCCTCCTGGGCATGAGTTCACCAGAGTCACAAAATAGGTTGTTGCTGGCATCCTCTTCCAATTCCTCCATAATGACATCACGGAGCTGCTGGATGTTAGACACATGGTGCTTCTCCACCTTCTGCTTGAGGATGCCCCACATGTGCTCAATAGGGTTCAGGTCTGGAGACAGACTTGGCCACTCCGTCACCTTCACCTTCACCTTCAGCTTCATCATCACATCTTAGCGGTGTGTTTGGGGTCGTTATTATGTTGGAAAACTGCCGTTTGGCCCAGTTTCTGAAGGGAGGGCATCATGTTCTGCTTCAGAATGTCACAGTACATGTTGGAATCCATGTTTCCCTCAATGAACTGCAGCTCCCCAGTACCAGCAGCACTCATGCAGCCCCAGACCATGATGCTACCACCACCATGCTTGACTGTAGGCAAGACACAATTTTCTTGGTACTCCTCACCAGGGCGTCACCACACATGCTGGACACCATCTGAGCCAAACAAGTTTATCTGAGTCTCATCAGACAACAGGACATGGTTCTAGTAATTCATGCTCTTGGACAGGCTGTATTCAGCAAACTGTTCGCAGGCTTTTTCTGTGAGCCAGCTTCAGAAGAGGCTTCCTTCTGGGACAATGGCCATGCAAACCAACTTGTTGCAGTGTGCGCGGCGTATGGTCTGAGCACTGACAAACTGACCTTTGCAACCTCTAAACCAATGCTGGCTGCACTCATGCGTCTGTTGTTTGAAGTCAGCTTCTGCACCTGATGCACAACACGAGGATCTAACTTCTTTCTTTGACCCTTGCGAGGCCTGTTCCGAGTGGAACCCGTCTTGGAAAACCTCTGTATGACCCTGGCCACTGTACTGTAACTCAGTTTCAGGGTGTTACCGAACTTTTTATAGCCTAGGCCATCTTTGTGGAGAGCAACAGTTCTAATTCTCAAATCCCCAGAAAGTTCTGTGCCATGAGGTGCCATGTTGAACATCCAGTGGTCATTATGAGAGAACTGTATTCAAAGCACCAAATTGCTCTAATATAAGATACACAAATTTGTGTGGTCCTGTCAAGCAGACAAAAACATGAACTTGAATAGGACATGTGGCTTTGCATGGTTAAACGACGTATAGCTGTTATCACTTAGGGTGTATTCACTTTTGTTGCCAGCTTTTTTGACAATAATGGCTGTATGTTGAGTTCTTTTCAGAGGACATTAAATCTTTACTGCTATACAAGTTGCACATTGACTACTCTAAATTATATCCAAGTTTCATTTCTATAGTATCGTCCCTTGAGAAGATATATTAAAATAGTTGCCGAAATGTGAGGGGTGTACTCACAAAAATGAGTTTTAATTTATTAATATATATTAATTTTAATATTTCTTCTCAAGGGACAATACTTAAAACAAGAAAAAAATAACTACCATTGGGGTAAGAAAAATAAATTTGTTTTCCCTTTGAATTTATTTTATTTTTCTTTCCCCTTTGGTAGATATTTTTTCTTGTTTTATGCTTAAGCTCACTTAATTTTGATTAGTATTTCAAAAAATAGAACTTAATATTTTGCTTCCCAAATAAATGTATATTGATTTAAGAATGTTTAGGTATTTGTACTAGAAAACCAAATGGCAATCACTTTTTGCAGTTAAGATACTTTTTAAGTGGGTTTTTTTTTTTCCATATAATGATTTTTTTTCTCTCAAACTAAGTCATACAGATGTGGAATGACATGGGAGGCGTAAATATAAATTTTTGGATGAATGACTGGTTTTACATATATCAACATGTCGTTAAAGATAAACATTCAGAGCAGAGTTTAGTTGTAATTGATCATACTGATCAAATCTGATCTTAAAGAAATCCTCATCTGTCCACCTTGAGATGTCAGTGAGCTTCTCTTTCCTAATCACAAATAAAGTGGCTCAATGTAGGTCTGATGCATATGAAAGAACCCAAGAGTGGAGTGTAAACCCCTCCAGCTGATCTAATATTACTAGTTAAACCACAAACCTCAGAGATCTGCTGGTTTAGAGATGGTGATTTGCTGACAGTTCCATGATAATTACAACAAATGAAAATAAAAAAGGTGGTTTTATTCCCTCCAGACCAGTTTAATTTGGCCAAATCTGACCATATCTGACATCTTTTAAGCTGTGCAGATTCAGGACAGGTGTAGGAGGAGGTCAGGAGGAGAAGCAGCGAAAAGCTGACGTGTTTTCATGTCAGCGAGAGAGAGTGGGTCACAGCAGGGGTTTGAAAACTTTTGCAAACATTTTGAAAAGAAATCCACTTTCTAAATGATCAGAGTTGGAGATGATCACCAAAAGCTCAAAATGACTGGTAGAAGGTACAGTACACTACATTTATCCTGCTCAAAGAAAGAAATTAAAGTGCTGTCTCAAAAAACCGCAAACACCAATTAGAGGCGCTGCAAGCCGCGAAAGGGTCGGCGAGTCTGACACTTCATTAAACATCTAAAGCCTGAAGGCGTGGATTGTTTGCAGTTTATTTCAAGTTCAATAAAGCACTGTATCCTGACGGAGACGAGTAATACATGTAGAAAGAAGTGAGTCGGTGAACTCAACTGTGGTTTTTAAGTGGCTCAGTATCTGTTCTGAGGTTTTTCTTGCCACTCTCAGACAAACAGGACATTGCAATTCTGCTTGAATAAATCAAGACTTAGATGAATCCTCAAACAAGACATGACAACTGTCCTGAAATATTCAAATGCACAACTAGAGTACATGCAAGTATGTGTGATGCTTTCAAAGATTCATTCTGCGGCCGTTCATGGATAGATACCAGAGCGCTTCATGGTTGCATAGAACTTTAATGCAAAAATAAATATTAAAATATAGTATTTTTTCTTACCGCCGCCATCATAGAGCATGGCCTTAAAACGTCAGAGCGGAGGCTGTGATGTTCTCCACAGGGCTTCATGTTCAGACGTGTCCTTCTGTAACGTGAACATGAGATCATCCATCATGCCACACACACAGCAGGACAGTTCAAGGCTTTTGAGCCCAACTGTACTAGAAACTTAAATCTGAAAACATGAAATTCTTTAGAGGACATCCTCAATGGGAAAAGTGGTGCATTAAAATGTAAATGATGTTTTATTTTAATAATGCAAAGCTTTTTCCTTTAGTGCAAGGGCGTTTCCGCAGAGAAATGATTTTTCGAAGTTGTAAATAAGGACTATTGAAGAAGGTTTTACAATAAAAATGCTGTTTCAGTCTCTCTGCTTCCAAAAAGTCATGTGTAATGCAGTGTGTAATTTCTTTGTAATTATTTGTGAAATTTACTTGCAATTTTAGAATTCAAATTCAAAGTAAATCAATCCTACATCAAATTGTTTTCAATATAGTCTCTGGAATCCAGAAAGACTGACAAAGAGCTTTCCAGCGCTGCTCGTTCTAGTCTCATTGAAGCAGACTTAAGAATCAACAAAGCGGATGCGAGAGTAAAAATAGAAAAAACACAGCAATTAACGCAAGCTAGAAGCTGTGTGTGTGTGTGATGTCTTGCCTGAGATTGTCTTATCATCACATTAACCCTGTTATCATTTTTGCATCCGTGACATAATTAAGTCAGTGAGATGATTGATTGGATTAATTAGGAATGTAGTAAGACCAGCTGCAAACACACACACACAAACACACACACACACACACACACACACACACACACACACATAGATATCACAAGAAGGCAATTGTAGGATGGTAAGCAATTGTTTCTCTCTTCATGTGTTATTTGTAATGTTAGCTGTGTTTGGGGTCTGTTATGGCCTGATATGTTTCTCTTATCATTGTACACTTTTGTGTTTTGCTCTTATTCTTTAAAAGAAATGTTTGTCAGGTAATCTAAAAATGTGCCTAATTTGGTAACATCTAAAGTAACTAGTTTTATACAAATCATAAATGTGACCCTGGATCACAAAACCAGTCATAAGGGTCAGTTTTTTGAAATTGAGATTTATACATCATCTGAAAGCTGAATAAATAATCTTTCCATTGATGTATGGTTTGTTAGGACAATATTTGGCCGAGATGCAACTATCTGAAAATCTGGTATCTGAGGGTGCGACAGAATCAAAATATTGAGAAAATTGCCTTTAAAGTTGTTCAAATGAAGTTCTTAGCAATGCATATTAATAATCAAAAATTAAGTTTTAATATATTTACGGTACAAAATTTACAAAATATCTTCATGGAACATGATCTTTACTTAATATACTAATGATTTTTGGCATAAAAGAAAAATCAATAATTTTGACTCATACAATGTACTTTTGGCTATTGCTACAAATATACCCCAGAGACTTAAGACTGCTTTTGTGCTCCAGGGTCACAAATGTTGTTGAAAGATAAAGACTAGTCTGTAAGATTTTTAAATGTTTTTGAAAGCAGTCTCTTCTGTTCACCATATATATTATATATTTATATGTTTATATTCTTGAATAGAAAGTTCAAAAGAGCAGCATTTATTTGAAATAGAAATCTTTTGTAACATTATACGTCTTTACTGTCATCTTTGATCAATTTAATGCATCCATGCTGAATAAAAAAAAACAAACTTTTAAATGTGACCCACAAAAGTTTTTACAGAAAGTATATGAAGTTAATTTTTTGTCACTCGTAGTAGATTTCTCAGCCGTTGTTGTGTAGCGCAGCAATTCACTGCAGTGAGAGTATGTGATTTTCATGTTTATTAATATTGTTTTGTACTATAATCCCATGAATATGGATGGTTTTGGAGACTAATCTTCAGCGCACAGACATATACGTATTACTCAGACGTGTGTCAGGTCATGAAACTTCACGCGTGAATCTTTAATGTCATTGTGGTGTTGCATTAAATATGCATGAAGGTGAGCTCATAGATAAACAGGTAAAGACTGATGAGAGTGATTTCAGCGCAGTGGGATTATATTCCTGTTACACATCCATAAAACATCCAACCTATCCCATAACAGCAACACCGGTGTTTTTAGAAACATGTCCTTCAGGACGAACAGTTCAGTCATTTCTGTATGAGTCATCTCATGAATATGATCTATATTTGTTATGCATATGCTAATGACTTGTTTTGTTTCAACAGGAGATTTCACATGCTGGTTTTGGCGAACAAAATTAGGATGACCTACAAATGTAAGTATGTTTTTAGTAACTCCACACCTTACAAATATTATTTTAGCATCATTGATATACTACTAAATTTTTCATTCATACTTTGAATTGGTTTCTGTTTTCATTTTAATTTTTAGTTAACATTTTTGTAATTTTATTGTATTTTTTTGTCATTTTAACAGTTTTTTAGATACATATATTTGATGTATATATGTATATTGTTTATATTTTGATTTTAATTATTTTAGTTATTTTATTTAAGATACCTTGGCACTAGCAGAAATAAAATAAAATGAAATAAAGTCAACAACTGTTTTTTGGACACTGCCATGATGGTAATGTGATGCTATTCTTGAATTTGAAGTAAAACGGCATAATTTCCTATCAGAATACCATAGTATTACCGTCTGATACCATCGCCATTGTTATGAGTGAACTTTAAGCATCTTTGGATAAAAAGTTTTGCTGATCAGCATCTTCTGTCCTTTGCGTTCACCTGAATGTCGTGTCCTCGGCTGATGTTGTACGCTCCATA
>JAFVLL020022073.1:72500-76460 GCA_021397915.2 Tor tambroides
TTTAAAAAAATGGTGTAGAAAGTATTTTCACTCAGAAGTTGCTATAATTTCATTCAAACATTTGAAATTACATTGAATAACATTTGCGACATTGAATTAAACATTAAATTTTGAAGTAGAAAGACTGAAATAGGTTTTTTTTAAGTAATCTTAATCTTATCTGGTTTACAACTTCAAAAAATCATTTTTCACAGATTATTTGGATATTGATAAATTGCATGCAGCTATTAGACTAATGCCTAATGTCTTTATCTTTTATCGAATTTTTCTTATTTAGATATATGTATGTTTTTTGCTGTGTAAGTGTGTGCGTTTTGCATGAAGCAGCAAGCAGTCTCATGTTAAGCTCTTTTATTTTCGTGGTCTCCTGAGATTTAATGACCTCTTCTCTGCTGTTGGATCACCTGTCTTCATCTGCGGCTCCTGTGGTTGTTCTCACAGGAAACATGTTGCTTTGTTTGTGTGTCCCGCTGATGGGCGGCTCTGCTTCCACCATCACGTCTGTCCGCTTCACTCTTTGTTTCTCTCTCTCTCTCGTGTCTCCTGCTGTCTGTGCTTTCACATCTAGAGACTGAGACAGGATCCTGGTCTCTGTAAAGTCAAAGCTGGTCTCCTGAAGGCAGGTTTTGCAGGAGCGTGAGCAGGTGATGCGCGGCGCAGACGGTCTGGGTGATCAAGCGGTTCAATCCGCTTTACCTCCATGAAGCCCGTCTGTGAGCGCAATCCTGGCATGTGATGAGAGAGAGAGAGAGAGAGAGATGGGTTTTGGAAAATGGTGTCACGTGTCGTATCACACTCATTGTGATTGTTGCAGAAAGAATAACAATCACAATGAACACTATTTGATCAAAGAAAGACTTATAACAGAACACCTTACTTTCTAAATTGTTTTTTTTTTTCATGTTTTAAGCAAAAATCTAAAATGAACATTTATTCAATATATATTGTCAAAATAAGTCTTATTATTTAAGACAGTTTTGCTTTTTGAGTAACTTTGTCTTATTTCAAGAATGTTTAGATATTACATATTAGATTAAAAAAAAAATAAGGAAAGAAAATTACAAATCAATGTTTAATATCTCAGTTGGTTTTTTTTTTGTTTTCTACACAGCAGTGAAATTAAATTGAGACCAAATGGAAATGTTTGCTGCTTCTCAGATGTTTCTCCTCTAACTTCATGAGAAAATGCAGTATTATTAAAATAAAACATTAAATAGTAGCAATTTATTTTAATATACATTTTGAATGTACAGTTGTAAATAAACATCATGATTGTATTTGTTGTACTGAAGTTAATTTATGCTTTTTTATTTATTTATTTTCATTAAACTAATGCAAAAAATTGTGCTTAATTATGAAAATAAATTATACAAAATTGATTTTCTTTTTTTTTTCTATATGATTTTAGAGTGAAATATGACCCATCTTTGTAAGATTCACCAATAATTAAACAACAGAAGTCCTCAATAGAAAATCCCCACATTGATATAAACGTGTGTGTGTGTGTGTGTGTGTGTGTGTGTGTACCTACTTAACCATATTTTGGGGACAAATTTGTACCCAAAAGTGAGGTAAACCTGACAAAATCTCCAAAAACCTCTCTTTGGGGACGTCCTCATTTGTAAAACGGGTTTAAAAATAAACTAAACAAAGTTTTTTTGAAATTGTAAAAATGCATAAAGTTTCCTGTAAGGTGTAGGGTTGGTGTAGGGCGATAGAAAATACGGTCTGTACAGCAGAAAAACCATTACGCCTATGGAATATCCCCATTTGGATAGCTAAGTAAACGTGTGTGTGTGTGTGTGTGTGTGTGTGTTTATATGACAGGTGGTAGGAGGGTTTCTGGGTCAGTAATAAATGCTGAACACATGCTGTTCTGTCGTTCATTTTTATTTGCTTTATTAGTCATTTAAAAGCGGTTTGAGAAACAGGAGCCTGTGTTCCAGCACCATCTGGGTTTGTGTGTGTATGTTTGTTGTGTTTTGCAAAATATATGGCTGATAGAAACTGGAAAAGTACAATGCATATTTTGCTTATCAAGTAGACTATTGGTTCTGTCACGTATAGAACTGTGTGCAGCTTTCCATTAATCATGCATGTCATTCTGTGTGAGAATTTTCCAACTGAAAATACATTTGTCAGTCTGTCATACAAGACGATCACTGTTACTAGTGCTAATGATGAGAACACTCCGCTGCCACAAATTCTGCACATTCCTTTATGTTTCTACACTGAAACAAAATTGCACCGCAAAATAAGTCTTTCTTACTCAATATTTTTGCCTTGTTTTCCAGTACAAATGTTTTTAAATCCAGATACATTTACTTAAGAAGCAAAATGACATAAATATTTCATAAAACAAGACTTTCAAGATTCTTAAATCGAGATACTTTTACTTTTTTCTGAAACATGTATCAAAACTAAGTGAGTTTACGCTTAAAAACAAAAGAAAAATATCTGCCAGTGGGGTAAGAAAGCAAACTTAAAGTTTTTTTGTTTTTTTTTTACCATATTGGCAGTTTTTTTTTTTTTCTTCTTCTTATTTTTTCTTCGCATAAACTCACTTAATTTTTAGAGGGTTTTTTTCTAATGTGAATTTTGTTTCTCAAGTAAATGTACCTTGATTTAAGAATGTTTAGATATTTGTGCTGGAAAACAAGACAAACAAATACTAAATAAGAAATTTTTTTGCAGTGTGTTGATTTTCACTCAGAAATTGATAGTAAATTTTACAAATATGTACTAAGAAATGGCAAATAACACTGAATTGAACAAAATTTTGAAGTAGAAATGCTGGAATTTTATATGGAAGCTTGTTTCCATCATGGAATAAAAAAATAAAGATAATTGTGATTTTTGTTTCTCATTTCTGACTGTTTTCTTACAATCTTGTAATTCAGACTTTTTTTTCCTCACAGTTCTGAAAAAAAAAACAGTCAGAATAGCAAGGAAAAAGTAAGAATTGCAAGATATAAATTCACAATTACAAGAAAAAAGTCAAAATTGTTAGATAAAAAAGTTGGTGTTACAGTACATTTTTAATTTGTTATTCCATGGCTTCCATAGTGTTTTAGGTAACACTTTACAATAAGGTTCCATTAGTTAACATTGGTTAATGCATTAACTAACATTAACTAACAATGTGCACTACATTTGTTACAGTATTTATCAATCTTTTTTAATGGTAGTTAATAAATTCATCCATTACATCTATTCAGATTCACTTGCATAATATGTATGTAGCACATCTATACATACATTATATTGTCTATTGACATTATATTATGTCTGTTGTGTATTGTTTTTCACATATTTATTTTTAATCACTTTTATTTTTGTTATTTGTGTCGTCATCCTGTTTGTGCACTGGAAGCTTCTGTCACAAAGACAAATTTCTTGTGTGTGTAAGCAAACTTGTCAATAAAGCTCTTTCTGATTCTAAAAATACAACTGTTCATTGTTAGTTCATGTTAGTTCAGGTTTTTTAAATAATATTAAAATGCAACATTTGCTTTTAAAAATGTATTAGTAAAATGTATTAGTAAAAAGTGTCAACAAAAGTGATTTTATGTCCATAGAAAGCACATTAAATGTAAGTAAAGTGTCTAATTTTAAGGTTTCAAATAAGTTTTTGGAGAATAAAATGTCAAAATTTGGTTGAAATAATGTTACATTGTCATTCAGTGTAACACAATATTTATGTAAAAATGCAAACAACATGCTTATTCTGACTTGTACATATTAAATATATATAAAAGAATAAGGGAGCATATTACGTTTTATTGTGTTAAAAATGAGTAAAATATTCTTACCGACAAATAGGCAAAACCTAGGATAGTGGCAAATTTTAAAAATTTAAAATGCTAAACTAATTAGTATCTGGGGTGAAAGTAATTAGTCTTTTAATATGTCATAAATTGATTTTTGTTGTAAATATGCCTGACAAGACTGTTACACTGA
>JAFVLL020022075.1:0-70620 GCA_021397915.2 Tor tambroides
AAATACGGTCTGTACAGCAGAACAACATTATGCCTATGAGAGTCCCCACAAGGATAGCAGAACAAGTGTGTGTGTGTGTGTGTGTGTGTGCGCGCGCGCGCACTTGGATGGGTTAAATGCAGAGCACAAATTCCAAGTATGGGACACCATACTTGGCCACGTGTCACGTCCTTTCCTTCCTTTTTCCTTCCAATGTGCACCTTCAAAGAAACCCCAAGGAGATTTTGCAATTCAACCTCATTCTGCATTACTTACCAGTCATAAGTAACTGCCACTAATGACCAGCAAAATCTATCATTATATTTACTGAATTAAATGATTTTATTGACCATGAAGAAAGAGAACTTTCTCAGAATTCTCTAATTTACTCAGTATGTTACACTTGGCATATCAGACAAATTTCCGTGCATTTCCCAAACCTGCTTGTCCTATGTAGGGCCGTGTGGATAGTGTAGCCTGCAGATGATTAAAATATTTTTTAAGCAAATATTTATGCATGTATGTATGTATGTATGCATGCATTTATGTATGTATGTATTTAATAAAGCTAAAAACAATGCAGTGGACATTTTATATTGGTGTTTGTCAAAATTAAAATCAGTTTATCTGTCTGTGGTAGTGTTTTGATAATTTTTTGTCAATTATCACTTGACAATTTGTTTTGTAACTGTTGAAATCATTCAACAGCAATGTTTGATTATGTAACATTGTGTGACTTAAAAACTTTGATATTTATGTTCTAAGAAAAGTCTGTAATAGTATGAAGGAATTTTCTGTTTTGATTTTTCACAGGTGTTTTACACATTGCATTGTGTTGCATCTGACTTAACGGACACTGTAGTGGGGCCTCATTTTGAATTCTGTGAACTGTTATGCTCTTACACGTTTTGCACTTTGCACTTGGATTGATGATACAGCAGCTGGACAGAAAGAGTCAGCAATTGAGGCAGGAGACACAATGTTAAATTCTGACACCAATTTTGTACACCAAACTGACATTTCGAAAGCTTTGCTCATGCTGTGAAATACTGAGTAAAACTGAGATGCAACAAAATGGCCAAAGACCATCATCCATCTGATGATATGTATACAAAGACTAACAATTTAAAGGAGACCTATTATGCCCCTTTTTATAATATTTAATATAAGTCTCAGGTGTCCCCAGAATGTATCTGAAGTTTCAGCTAAAAATACCCCACAGATCATTTATTATATGATTTTGAAAATGCCTATTTTGAGTGGAAGCAGAAACACGCTGTTTTCGTGCATGTCTCTTTAAATGCAAATGAGCTGCTGCTCCCCAGTCCCTTTCCAGAACAGGTCTGTGCTTTTACAGGTTGTACCTCAGATACTCTGCTAAAAATATCTGTTTGATTTTGATAATCATGTCTATCACCCTGAAATCATGTGTTTTAAAGTCATATCAGTTTAAACTTCTGATAGGCGGTTTTCTGAGCACACACATCCGAAGCACACACAGAAAGCGGCTGTAAAATGGCATGTGAGTACTAAACTAAGATCTCTTTCATGTCTTATTGCACTTAAACTTGTGTGTATTTGACAGTTTATGTTAAAAACAACACATGAGTTACAAAAACAGTCGGTTATGTCTGTGAAGGTAAACAGCTGGGAAAGAAATGGCATATTTATATTAGATCTGTGCGGCTGCAGGGTAATATACAGTAAATAAATCAATAAATCCACTGCTCTCTTGTCTCCTCTGAGGCTGGGACTCTAAATAGTGTTCAGTGCTCGTCAGTGCAGCCTAAGACAGAACAGTTAGCATGCTTTAATATTATAAGATCCCCTTTCTATGTCACAGGGGGAGCGAAATCTGAGCAACTTGTTTTTTCACAAGCTTGCAGAAAAAGGCTTACCAAAAAAAAAAAAAATGACTGGGTTGCTCTTCTTCATGTTTTCTGGGTGGGTAGATGCCCCTGATTATAGCACTTAAACACGGAAAAAGTCAGATTTTCATGATATGTCACCTTTAAAAATATAATGCAGCAAAAAGTGCGAGCATAGTGAAAATGCACCATACATGCACATGCAGTTTTTTGGGGCAAGTTTTTCCTTTGACAGTGTGTGTTTTCAAAACTTTCTTTCCAGCACCTCCATCAACAAACCCATTAATCAAAAATCACAGCTTTTCTGGTCAGGAAAGAGTCAGAATGAGGCAAACACAGATCATTTAGACTGATTATGTGGTCTTTGTTTGATTATTTTGTTTGATGTCAATCTCTTAATATAATGGAAAACACCAATTCAGTCCCATAAAAGTAGTCATATGACTCGTGTGCTGTATTCCAAGTCTTCTGAAGTCATATAATAGCCCATTGTTTTTACTCACTGATAATCTTTACCTCTAGTTAACTCAAGAACAACTGCAATCACATAATTGAGTCTGATTTGTGAATGAATCAGTCTGATTTGTTAACCAGATAAACCAGTTCACTAAAATGAACAACTCACTGACTTGACACCAAATATTTGGCCCTGTTGCACAGAATCAAACAGGTTTGGAACGACATGAGGGTGAGTGAATGATGACAGAAATATCCTTTTTGGGTGAACCTTTAAGCTTCCTAAGCTATATTTTATCAGCACAGCACTTCTCAAAGAGATTTCTTTTTCTCTAGCAAACTCAATAAATGCTTGGCGTTCATACCTCCTGTGTGTCCTGAATTTTTCCCTTTAAGTTTCTGGAACTAACTCATAACTCATGCAATGCGCCCGTCCTTCACATATTCACACAGCTTTGTTAACTTTTGAGCTCTAACATTTTTAACTCAAGCTACGCCTGTCTCTCCTATACTTTTAACTCAAAATCCTGCACCTTGAGCTTCTGTTGCTTCACTCCTAAACCAAGTGTCTTTAAGTGAACTGAAGCTGGAGCCACATATAGACAATCAGGGGAACTCTTTGCAGTAATATTAGGTTGAGTAGAGATTGAAGTAATTCCAATCCAGCATGTGAAGAGGGAGGATCAGGGTAAAACGTCATGGAGTCGTGATAGACGGACAGCACTGCCAGTCTTCTCACCTCAGTGTTGTTGAAGTGTTTCACACGAGGTCAGAGTAAACAGACGTGCATCTGGGAGCATTTCTGCAGCATTTCCAACAAAGAAAACACAGCACTGCTCCAAGAGAAAATTCTTGGAAAATACCAGTTGAGGTCAAAGTTAAAGCAGGTGAAATCTGTCATAAAATGGTGAAAAAAAATGTGGAACAACTGTGAATTTGCTTGGAGCTGACTGATCTTCCAGACATGAAGAGATGTAGAAGAGTGGCCTTCAAGAGGCCTACAGCAACCCTGAAGGTTGCAGTACCAAAAATGCATTAGCAAAAGCACTACTGGCACAGTGAGGGCTGGTGGTGACAGCGTCATGCTTTGGGAATCCTCTCTGTGACAGGAACTGGGAAACTCATAAAGAAGGAAGAATGGATGAAGCTAAGTGCAGAAAAATCCAATAAAAATGTGCAGAATTCCTCAGGAGCACTGGGACCTGGAAGATGATCCATTTTCCAACAGGACAGTGACCCGTGATGCTTTAAAAACATCACGTTAGTGACCTGGAACGGTCCTGTTTAAATGCAGATCACTCAAATTGAGCATCTGTGGAATAATTTTTTAAAAAATGCTATTGCAGTTTCCATTCAAGTGAATGGAGCTTGAGCAGCTTTGCAGCAAATATTCCAGTGAGAAATGCTTAAAGGCTGATCCAGGGAGATGCTGTCCTGGTAAGACTGATGCTATCCATTCCTTTTGAACATTTAGATGATTAGAATTAATGCCTAATTAGAATTATTCTAGTTTCTTTCCTAGTGTAAATGTGCAGTGTGTCATTTCTGGAATTACACAAACCTCAAAAGTCAACTGACATCAAACCTCATTGTTTTCGCACCTCACATGACCAAACATCATGCTGTTCGAGGTTTGTCACACCATATTTTATATCTCCAATAGACGACCTGAGATGTTCTGAGATTAGAATGTGCCTCTTTGACTACTTTGTAGTCGTTGATATATAGGCAAGGCTGATATATAGGCTAATATTTGCACTTTTTGAATTATCACCATCAGTCAGTAGAACCAACTGTCACCAATGGAGTTATGATCAATTTAGGATTACGATGCTTTTGGGAAACCCAGTCCTGGTAGTTGGACTTTTATATTGATAGTGTCTGGTCTTTTATTTTGAAAGTGATTGAGTGCAGACACTCAGGAGCTCCCATTCCCATTAGCACAAGCTCTAGCCCTTTATGCACTGTGAGTTTAATGGGCATTTTGGGAATGTACTTGGTTCGCTTTATTTACACATTCGCACAATTTTCAATATTTCTATGGACAGAAGTTTACAGAATTATTTCATCAAAATAAAAGCTTAAGGATTTGAAATTAGAAAAGTTCAAGGGTATGAATGTGAAAAATGTAATGAGTAAATATTGGTAACTTGTAGTATAATATAAAATTACATTTGTTTTTTATAATTATCAAATATTTATTTTGTAATTTACAACAGTAATATATTTCAACAGTAATTCATTTTTATAATTAGTTAAAACTTCAACTAATAATAATAATAATAATAATAGTAATAGTAATAATAATAATAATAATAATAATAATAACCCTGAAAAAGATTTCAGCAGTATCAATATTCATATGAGATTAAATGTTATATTGCTGTTAAAATTGGCATATATATTGGCATATACAAAATAGTTACAACTTTATTTTATTTTATTTTATTCTATTCTATTTTATTCTTCTTGTTGTTGGTGGTGGTGGGGGTTTTTTTTGTTTGCTTTGTTTTGTTGTTTTTTTTTTGTTTGTTTTTGTTTTTTTGGCCAAGTTGTACAACAATTGTTAAAATTGTTGTTAACAATTTTAAAATAAAAACATACTTTAAAATGAATACAAATACATCCTGATAAAACAACTGCTTTTGTGCAGCCCTGTATATAAATAATTTTAAAATAAATGTAATTAAAATAAAACATAAACTGAAAAAAGATTAAATACTTTATCTGTTTACCTGTGTGTCATTTGACTATTAGCCAACATCAGACTTCAAGCAAATATTTAACATCTGGGCTTTGGCTGACAAACCCCTGCTCCAAGATATTGCCATCTGTCATAGAAGAAAAAATACATAAAAATTCAACCACTTCTACTTTGTGCATCATAGAGATGGTAATTAATTAGGAACATTTTCCATCTAATGAGTCACACACAGACAGACTGAAGTCTTTTAGAACAGAGCGTAATTTCCATGATTTCCCCACAATAATCGCATTTCAAAATTCCCTCATTTTTCAGTGTTTTCAATGAGTGTGGGAACGTCAAATACCAAGACGGCCGTGACACACACTTTCACATAGTTTGTGTCTCTGCTTTCACTGCAGCCACAGGCAGCCAGACAGGAAGGGCAGTTCACACACTGTCCAGCCCCAGAGAGACATAATGTACCACATCTACAAACACAACCCACATACATGTGACTGTATGACTGGCCCTGTAAATCAGCCCTCTGAGGCCAGAACCCACCCCATAATCAACCAGAACCATTCTTACCTGATGTGTACTTACAACTGACATGCTGAACACACCGCCTCCATTTCATCTTCTCAGACAAGCACGTGATACTCAAAGACACTTTATCTCACATCAAAAGCGTACATTGTTTTTGATCGATTTTTTCTGGAACATGTTCAGGCAAGACCGGAGTAACACGAGCTGTGGCGAGGAGCGTAGAGTAAATTGTGTTGAAAAGTTGTGACCCGGAGCTCCGTCGCCCAGACAAAGGTGCCTCTCATGTGCCCCAGACGTGGGATATCCCTCTCATCTCATACCAGCCAGCCACACGAGCGCAACCCCCCGCCTGGCTGCTCTCCAAACCCATATTTATTTTTCTAAAGAGCTCATAAATGCTTCAGAGCTGCTTTTCTCCCCTTCCGTTGTCCCTTATCTGATCTGACAAACAGGAGGAGAATTTATGGCATGTGGAGAGGAGAGAAGGTTTAGGTCTTATTGCAAGTCCTTGTTAGCAGTGCTGGTTAGATTACTTACAAATTGTAGAGTCTGTTACTGATTACAGATTACCTGATGAAAATACAATGTAATAAATATTATAAAGATTACTCTCAGACTCAATGCACTCAGACTACTTTTGGATTACTTTTTAGATTACGTTTTACCTGACTTGTTTACGTATAATCAAAAATTCTAAAATGAAAATATGGATTATATATAAAAATAAAACAGTTATACATCAGCAGTATTGAGTAACTTGTGCAATTATGTCTCGTACATGGCATAATTGACTGAGAGGTGCTTCCGTCCCCAAATTCAGAAGCCTGGATTGCAAATTATTATACATGACATTCACATGGCCATTCAATATAGAGAATACTCACTATATTCAGTGACACACCTATCTGGTCTCATGACAAAAACGTACCTGTGGGAACTTTTTCGCAAGATGCAAAATACATACCAATAAGTACATATCACTGCAGTTTCCAACAGAAATTAACACTAGAGGCAGTAAAACACTGAGCACTTGTAATCGTTTTCGTACACAGTTATGATTACAACCCCATATGTTTCGCTTTCCAGATGTAGCAAGCTTGATCAGTAGCTCAACCGACACAGAATTGGACTTAGGATGTGGAATCCTTGGGTACGAATCTCGTCAAAAACATGACTCACGAAGAAAAAGCTGAAAGATGAGAGATCAAAAACAAGCTAAAACAGCATGATTGCGTTTTTACGTCACATTCGCTTTTGTTCATACTATCAGGTAGGTTTAGGTGTAGTGCAGATGGTATGTTATTTTAAAACGTCACAGAGCATTACAGTTATAGCACCACTCAACAGACATTTCAAGTCAGAACTGCGGTGATGCCTACAAAACCAACATCACATAAAACATACCATATGTACGTTCATCTGTTCCAGGGAAAAAAAAACCTGAAAACTCTTTTAGGGCCACCCAGTGGACATTTCACATTGAATATGTCCAACAACGTACATGGCGGTATGTATTTTGCATCTTGCGAAAAAGTTCCCAGACGTACGTTTTTGTCATGGGATCAGGATGGACACAGAGTGGAATTTTTTTAGAATCTATAAAAAAGTAACTGTAATCAGAATATGAGCATTTTAAAATGTTGTCACGGTCCTGCTGGTGTGCCCTGGTTGGCCACCAGATGTCACTGTGTGTTTGTTTGAGGACGTGGACTGTTGTTTGCTGTTGGTGCCATGTGCTCTCCTGTCTATTGTCTGACCCCACCCTTCTTATCTCATTATTGTTTCAGTTACTCCACCTGTGTCTCCCTCGTTACCCTCCTTGTTTGTCTCCCTATTTATTCTCCTGGTGTCTGCAGTCCTGTGCTGTTTCGTTGTTTTTGTCAGTCCAGGAGCCTTCAGACTCCACTCCAGAGCCTGCTTCAGTCCAGGAGCCTTCGGAATCAACTCCTGAATCCACTCCAGTCCGGGAATTCTCAGAGTCTACTCCAGAGCCTACTCCTACCCATGAGTCTGCTCAACCATGGTCATCAAGAACTCTGCCTGGACTGCCTTGGTGGGCTACAGCACCATTGTGGTGGTCTTCAGCCCCACCTGCACCACTGTGGTGGTCGCCAGCACCACCTGATCCACCATGGCCCTCTCTCCTGTCTGCTTTGCTGTGGTGGTCATCTGTTAACCCATGGGGATCTTCAGTCATGCCTGCTCAGCTGTGGTGGCCTTCTGCACCACGGTGGAGATCTTCAGCCTTCTCGGAGAGGCTGTGGTGGACTTCAGCTCCGCATGCTCCACCCTGGTGGGCTTCAGCTTCGCCCTGGAGGGTTTCAGCTTTGCCTGCTCTGCCCTGGAGGGTTTCAGCTCCGCATGTTCTCCCACATGGGCCTGGCCCACCATCCCTCCCCCTGATCCGCCTCCGGTCCACCTCCCTCCTAGACATTTTGTTTTCTGTTTTAGTATGTGGAGCGTTTAGTAAGGGGGAGTTCTGTCACGATCCTGCTGGTGTGCCCTGGTTGGCCACCAGATGTCCCTGTGTTTGTTTGAGGACATGGCTTATTGTTTGTTGTTGGTGCCATGTGCTCTCCTGTCTATTGTCTGACCCCACCCTTCTTATCTCATTATTGTTTCAGTTACTCCACCTGTGTCTCCCTATTTATTCTCCTGGTGTCTGCAGTCCTGTGCTGTTTCGTTGTTTTTGTCATTGGGTATTTGCTGTGTGTATGAAATGTTCGTCTTGTCTTGTCTTGCATTGCTGTGCCCTGTCCTGGTCTGCCTGCCCGTTTTTGCCCCTTGGGGTAGTTGTTGTGTGTGTTTTTTTTTTTTTTAAATAAAAGACCCATTCTTCTTGCACCTTGAGTCCTTGCTTCTTCAGCTCACCCGGGTCGTGACTAATGTAATCTAATTACAAGTGCTAATATTTTGGAATCTGATTACATAATCCAGATTACATGTAATCAGTTACTACTCAGCGCTGCTTGTTAGCTACTAGCGTTAACAAGAGCCACACAGCACACGTGAATACTCTAGCCCACAATGCAATGCGGCTTACTTGAACTTCTATTTCTAGTATGAAATTATATCTGATTGATTTGGAAAATTAAAACATTTGCACATGTGCACTCACATGGGATGAAGACTCATGTAGAGGTGCACCATTAGCTGTACATGATTCTGTATCTCTTGCAATGACGAAATTGTCTGTTTTAGTGTTTCTATATAGACAGAATCGGATATGGGTGGAGCTTAAGCCTAAAATGCTAAACAGAGGTACACTATGGTCGCTTGATTTCAACATGAACACTGTTAAGCTTCCAACAACTCTTTCAGAATTCATTTTAAAATGTGAAAATATCCTGAGCTTGTGTTAACCACATTGACTTAAGGACGATAGAACCGGAAGTGCTACAAACACTATGCTAGTAGGCTTGCTTGCTTGTTTGATTTTAATATAAAAGTTCTATTTTTGGCAAATGTGAAAGCCCTTTCACATCATAAGTGAAATGAATAAGCCTCAGTCTGAAGGAAAGGTAAATTCAAAAAGCTCAAATAAACCTTTCAGCTGTGCTGCTATTCTGGATTGCGTGAAGAAAAAGATACAGGAGAAGAAAGTTAAACACTTTCTTCTCAATCACAAAACAAAATGAAACACAAATATTATGTTTAACTAAAGTAACTTTTGTTTATTATTATGGCTGAATTGGATCAGTGAAGATCAGCCGCACATCGGTTAATAAAATAGATTAAATACATAAAGGATATTTGTGTTATTTAAATTAATTTTCACAGGTTTGTGTAATTTCCTACATTTTCATTTCACTGTTTATATTCATTTTGAGGAATACTGAATCTGTTTTTGTGCAAGTGAGATGAGTAAATACATGTTCACATTTAGTCTAGATCTACACACAGCGCACACAACGGCTCTGCACTTACTCCTGATTTCTCTCAACATGAGGACAGGAGAGCTGTCCGTAATACATGGGAAAACAAAGTAACTGGCGTTACTTATTTGACAAAGTAACCCAGATATTTTCTTGTAAATTAAAAAGTAATGCGGTACTTTACTAGTCAACTGAAAAAAGTAATCTGATTATGTATGTAATGCATTACCCCCAAAACTGGCATCACATAAATAATCGTAACCAATTTGTAACACAAACATTCGTCGTCATTCAAAAACTAAAACGGGGGTATAGAACTACAAAGCCAATGTTTTAAAACAAAGTTTGCTCTAAAACACTGGCTCAATAACGTAACATCACCGCTGCGTGCAGCATGCTTGAAATTAATTTCAGCCTGCTTAAATTTAAATACCATTTAAATATCGTGCAATATACAGTAGGAGTAGCTATAGGTTAAAATGGGGGAGGATGCCCCTGTTAAAAACAATGTGTATTTATTTTTAAATTGTAACACTTGGATATAAGTTTAGCATGCGCAGGATGAAGATGCATCAGCCAGTGTGTTAAATAATGAATAAAAAGAAACATTTGATGGTTTAGGTCTCATAGCATACAATGTACAATTAAGGAGGGTAAGATGGCCCCTATCTAGGGTAAGTAACACTAGTAACTCTTACCAGAAGGGTCTAATTTTAACTTTTTTACTTAGAAAAGCTGTCATTTTTACTTCCACACATCCAAAACATGTCCACAAATCCCTTATTATCAAACAGACACAAATAAACTTTGATATTCGATATTTGATAAAACTTTGACATAATACAATATCATAGATCACTATTTTCCAGAGACACAAAATTAGAGTGATTAACCTCAAACTGCTTCGACAGACCAATTCTCACAAATGTTGCTATTCAGATGTAATGACAAAATTAAAAATAGCATAGCCGTTCATCAAGAGTGCTGAGATGATATTTTGCCGTGTCTATGGTTGAGAATAAATTTGAGGGGCATCTTACCACTTTTTACCCTATACTGTGCAGTAAACAGTATGCTAGTGTTTTATTCTGATCACAGCCAGAGAACTTCTGATAATCTTTTACAAAGCCCAATTAATCTCTTTAAAACACTGGCTGCATGGTGTTGTTTCTTCAGAAATAGCTGCGGCAGCTTAATGCATTTCCATCTTTGATTTCATTTCACTTCAATCAAATGAAGTGAACAAATTGTGGCTGGCAAATCTAAGTGCCATGATAATATGCCTGAATAATCTGCATGCATGAATAAGGACTGTTTATCTTGACAGCTATTGCTGTTCTCCGGTGTATTGATTTTGCTTTTCCTGCACTACAGTTTCACAAATGATATATTTGAAAAAATGTGCTTACAGTGTTGCATCGCTCGCTGAAGTGATTACCATGAAAGCATATACACTAAATGCTGCTTCTTTAAAACTGAATGCAACATTGATTAAAATCATCCCATGACCTCATTACGTGCTTAATTCAAAGAGGAGGGAATAAAGACAGTTAATAATCCAATTTTGTGTGGAATTATCTTAACATTAGGTGGTTAAGATCAAATAATGAGTCAGAGGTGTTAAAATCACAGATGTAATTGTCACACTGGAAATGGTCGAGTACACTGCATTCAGTACGCTGTCAGACGTAGAAGGTCTTTTGTGTATTCTATATAGAAAATGTGTAAACTGCTATTGTATGAGTAATACTTAAAACCACTTTTCCAAATGCAGTATTTCAGATCTGTGGGTACACTGGAAAAACATGAAAATGGCTCAGATCAGTTCCAGAAGAAGCTAATAAAACATTTTAATGATTTTAGGAACTATTAGTGGGGAGTTTTTATTTATGATATGCAGTAATTTAATGATATAATAAATAACATAAAATATGTCCTCACTCACCACTGATATGAGATAAGCAAGCAGAGCAACTATAAATAAACATTCCAGTTTGCATTCCAACAGAACAGTCTCTAGAGAAGTTGCATGGATCAAACTGTTTTCTTGGCACTCGAGCGTCATGAACTAAATCCAAATCCTCCGGCTGTGTTTGGTAGATACTAGCGCCATCTAGTGGCGTAAAAGATTACAGGAATTTGAGTCGAGCACTTCTAAAAAAGATCAGTCACTGGCAAATATTAGAGATTTAAATGTTGCTCGCATTTATTTATGTATGCATGCATTTATTTACTCACTAATTTCTTCAGAATACGCAGGTATTTTTGCACGGTTGTTAATGGACGCCAGGTGGTGCTATTCCGCTACAGCAGAAGATCCTTGATTCCTTGAACAAACACATCAAGAACACACAAATCTACTGACTCATGACCAGTGTGACGAAGCAAGTAATATCAATTCACCTTTTTACAGTCCCTTTCTTGACACTTTTTGATTTATCAGAAGTTAATATTTTTACACAAAAATGTTTAAAATATTGATTTGCAAGATGACAACGGACACCACCTGCTGAATTATAGGCTTATATGGAGCATGATCAGTTTATATGACAACAGTGTAGCATAAGCATACTGCTGTTTGAAACACATATTTAAAAACGTTATACAGTTAAAAATTCCACAGCACATGCTTTGTGACAACGAAGTGTTTAATTGTATTAAATGTACACTTGTAGTGTACTTTAAATCTTAGAAGTATGCTTAAAAACACTTGCAGAAAACATATTATGAAATAAAAGGGCATAAATGCACTTAAATTCTTAAGTGCAAAGAGGGTTCCTGTTCATGACTTTTTCTTAACACACTTAAGTACACTTTTAAAAATTGCACTTTGTAACAATGTCAAATTGAAAGTTTTCTTTTATTTTATTTCAGTGCACTAAAATTGATGTTAATATACTAAAGCACGTAAAGTACTTCAAGACAATTTTAATTATAGTGTGTTAATCAGTATTGAATTTAAAGTTATTAATGTTAATTATTTTTAAATGTCCTAAATTGCAAATTCATCACTACAAATGGTTACTTACAAATATATTTAAATTCATGACGTTCTCATACACATGAAAGTATATTTTTGTTTAGTTGTATATGCTTGTCAATGCATTCTGCAATACACAATATTTCAAAGACAACAGAATTATGAAATGACATATGTACTAAAGTCCTACTTATGTGAGTCATGTGGGTTATTTCTGTAATGCTCTTTTTAAAAGTCTGCTAAAGTGTACTTCTTTTTCACAAGGGTTAGTATGCAGCAGGCTAGTATTCTGTTCCGATCATAGCTCTAGTACACTTTTAAATCCATAAATCCTGAATAGGAGAATTGCCAAGTTATATTACCTCTCACCTGGCATTAAAATAAGCTTCACACATATTCTGGCACTCAGAAGCACACTAGAAAATGTATGTGCACCACGTCTGACGTTTATGAGGCAGCAGGATGCATGACAAACGCTGGCCTGTAAGTACTTTGTATTTATTTGTGCAAATGTTGCAGAGGTCTTGAGAAACAGAGGATCAATTTCAGCATTCATAAATAACATTCAGTTTGCATAATAAGTCAAAACCTGGATACCAATACAACACCCACATTCCCGTTCCCATTCGAACACAAAGTGTCCACGCATACAGTAGCACGAGTCCAACGATGAAGAACTAAAACATTACAATATTGCTGCATTAAGAGTTAGTGCATTAAGACTGTTCCTTTACTAATTACTGATAGACAGCAGTGGGTCAGGAATGCAACGTGAAGAACAGCAGACGTGACGAGGCTTAGAGAAACACTCAGATTAACCAGATAACTTTCAACTAGATCAGGGAACTCGGAGGCTTCATCTCATCCACATTAGCAGGTACTTGTGCACACTTAATATTATGTTCAAACACAATATGTTACAAAATCATGCTGAAGTCCTTTGGGAAAATAATGAATTACTGGTGAGGAGCTTCTTGTTCAACATGATGGATCAAGGCTGCCTGATAATGGTTAAACGGTTGATCGTGATTATTTTGCTAAAAAAATATCATCACAATTATTGTCTTATATTTCATCAGAATTATTCCAGTTTCATTTAAGCACAAATCTAGAGAATGTCAACTCACATGGTTTGCTTGCAGATTTAGTTGCTGCAAGCAGCGCAAACGAACATGTGAAAAAAAAATAAAAAAACAGACTTGCTCTATTACACTTTTATTTGAATAAAATATAGATCGCTAAACCAGTGTTTTCAGCTCATCAGTGCTTTTTCCGTAACGCAGAGAGCGCACATGCGAATGGTTGCTAAGTTGGGAAGATTAGTGTTGCCTATTATTTTCAATTGAAAGTAGTCTCGGAAAGTAGCTGAAGTTTGTCCAAAAAAAAAAAAAAAAAAAAAAAAAAAAAAAAAAAAAACCTTAGATTTGTCGCTAGTAGATGCGTTTATCATCCTTCAAATTGCGCAAACTGAAATTGCAAATTGAAAATACGCTCAATGGAAACACGTCAATTTTGCAAAAACTTGTATTACCATGTATTGCAAAAAAGTTTACGATCGCATAAGGTGGTTTTTCAGGCAATTCGAAAAAGGAAAACTGCAATGGAAAGTTTTTTCACATTTACAGGTCATTCGGCACACGCAAGTGTCACATGATAGTTTTTTATTTTACTATAACCTCCAAGAAACATCTCATACGTGGCCGCTTTCAAGTGTAAATAGGCTTTTCTTGCCATTAATGCTTGGATAACCCCTTATTTACACTGCATTACGGCTTCGACACGGCCACCAGAGCTGATCGCGGACACTTTAGTCAATGCTGTGTTTGTACCAGCTGCACTGCGGCACGTTTCTGAAGCATCCCAAAAACGGCTCTCCATGCTGCTTCACAAAAGATACACGCCTATGTCTCCTTCGATTAAAAATAACGGCTAGTGCGATGGCTGCAATATACATAAACCTACCAACATCCATCACCATGACTTATCGCAAGAGGAAAGAATTAGGCTACATAATAGATTTTATCGACATTTATAAAATATTGCAAAAGTTTTGCACAAATCTGTAATGGAAACGCATCTAGTGATGTTTTTGTGATGTAAACCACTGAGAAGAAAATGTATCAATTCATGAAAAAAAGCTATGACTGGGGGATCTGAAGTCTTGACATCTGGCAACCGCAACAATGAACGCTAGTGGAGTCTTGATACCAATGCACTATAACGCAAATGTCAATTTAAACATTTTCAGGATAAATTACCAGTGGGCAAATATCATAGACTTTAAAAAAGGCCTTAAAAAAAAAAAAAAGAGAGAATCAGAAACCGTGATCACAATTATAATACGATTCATCGTGCAGCCCTATGACGGATGAAGAGTGATTGTGAGCTATTTTCTCCAGGCATGCTCTTATTTTTTGCATAAAGAAGACTGGTTCTTTGCTTTTGGTAGCTTGACCAATGCATCCCCCGTGAGACCTAAAAGAGGCCAGAGAAATGGATCCCAGAGTTCATGTCCACATCGAGGACAACAGTGTTCTTGTTCCATTATTGCTGTTCTGACGAAGCTCATTTTGGAACTCACTGTTAAGGTTGACTGTTGTCTTAAAGACAATTGCTCTGCAGTTCACTCTTGAGACCTTTGTGCTTGTTTATATGGAAACACTTTACAAAGTTTTCCAGTCATCAATCTGTTAATGGAAGTCCATACTTCATACTTGCTCTCCAGGTTGCAGAGTTGATGGTATTTCTCTACAGGAACAGAATACAGCCGCCAGTTTACTAAACCTGGAGGTCTTTCTGGAAATATCAAACCTGTTTGTTCAAAGTCACAAACAAACCCCTATGAATCAATCAATCTCATGAGGACAAATTCAAATAATCCAAGAAACGCATCAACATACAGGTTCACAGAGTCCGACTGCTCAGCGCAGAGAACTGAATTTTGGGTCTCTGTTCTTGGAGTCTTTCCGTCTTGAACTGTGGCTGTGATGAGGTCTTGGAGAGGAGTTGGAGGTCTTATGGGTGGGGTTGTGGGTGTGATGAGTGGTTTGTTTTGCCTTGGCTCTGTGGTGGGAGTGATGTTTGTGAGGGGTGTTGGTAGTCTGGCGTCCTCCAGCAGTCTTGGGAGGCTCTGGAGCAGGTGACGGGATGATCTCTGGAAGAGTCTCCAAGACGGCCGGCATGGCTTGAGGTTTGGCCTGCGGACAGGAGCTCGTGAGGAGAGGAGATCGAGAGGCTGTTTCCAGCAGACCTTTGGTTCCCTGTGTGCACTGTGGAGGAAGATAGAAAAGGTGGATGGAGGGTTATGATAGTAATGAAGAACCAGGGATAAGGGAATGGGTGTGACAAAGACAAAAAAGGAAGTAGATTCAAGTTAGAAACAGTGGAAGTAAAAGTATTTTGAGATGGTTTAAAAGGAAAAGCTTAAATAGCTGAGCAGTAAAGCCACAGCCAATCCGATATCAGCATCACTGATCACTCATGCAGATGATTCTTCTTCTGCTATATAGAACTGAATATGACCAACTGAGTCATATTGAAGTGCTCGTATAAATTCTGCTAAGAGAGAACAATGGAAATTAACAGCAGTAAAATCATAATTACAGATAAGGAGTCAAATTAGAACAGATTAAACAAAATACCATCTTAAAGGGTATTTCACTGAAAAATAAAAAAAATCTATGATTACGCACTCACCCTCATGTTGTTTTAAACTTATTTGACTTTTTATCTCCCATAGACTAAAGGAGACATTTAGCAGGAGTTTATGTTGCTCTAAGTAGATGGGCTGCCATGTGCCAAAAAACCCCCCAACAAAACACATTACTGTAGAATGTGACTAAATAGCAGCTAATGCGACAAAACACAAATTTTTCATCAGATATCATTACTGCACGTAACAAACACCACACGAGCCATGCATGTCCGATTCCCTACTTTTACACCAGTGCGTTTTCATTTTAAAATGCATAACTTTTGCTACAGTTATGCCTGTCGTTTACACTACTCCGGCGTTTTCGACCCTCGAAAATGGAGACTTTCGAAAACGCTGCACAACCTGTTTTAGTTTGAAAACTCTGGGGTTGGATGGAGATCGTTTCTGAAATGCAGTGAAAACGCCAGTGTAGACGAGGAACTTTTTCACTTCGTTTCAGATCTCCGTCCACACAACACAACCAAAAATGCATGTCACATGAACATGCATGCACACTGGGCATGCGCGTAAAAGTGTAAACAGCAAGTTGGTTTCTAGTCACACAATGTTATTGTTTATATGGTCATCAGAGATACGCGGAATGAATGTCGGCAGCCAAGCCATCATTTTCAAAAGTCAGTTTTGGTTTGTTTACACTGAAACGCAACTCCAGATTTTTCAAATTAAACGGGGTTTGCAGCGTTTTCGAAAATCTCCGCTTTTCGAGGGTCGAAAACGCCGGAGTAATGTAAATGACAGGCGTAACCGTAGCAAAAGTTATGAGTTTTAAAACGAAAACGCACTGGTGTAAACGTAGCCTGTCCACTATGCAGAAATAATAAGTTGCTGTTTCTAAACATTCAAACTAGGCCCCTCCTCATGGGTGGATCACCATCAGAAGCCACAACCCTGTTGCTGACATCAGTGTTGCCAGATTGGGCAGTTTTGGATTTGATTGTCAAAATTGGTTTGGGCGGGTGGACAAAATTTGGGCTAGTTTGGCAGTTTTTAACATTTACATTTCATAGAAAAATAACAAATTTGCTTATAGAAGGCAGACTTGATTTGTGAGCAATGGGTTTTTAGCACCAAAAGGGATCAGATTTTAAATTTGTAGTTGTATATTCAAGTGATCGCTATGCAAAAGTGGCATCAATATAAATTGTAGCTACAGTATAAAGTGAAAGAGCTGAATGTTTTGGGTGTGTTTTTCTTGAAGTGGGCAGGATTTAAACAGCATTTGTGCTTAAAATCATTCAGCCAATCTGGCAACACTGGACATCATATCAGTTGCCAGAACACACACAGCCCAACTAACTCAAGGGACTACTTGTGTGAAGATTAGTAATGAGTTAATTTTTTCCCAAATATTGTGTTTATCATGCATAAATTAAGTTTTTAATAAGAATGAACAAAAAGACTTGCTGCAATTTGCGAGCGATTTTAGCCAACTTCAGGCTTGAGACACAACAAAAGAAATTAGCGGAGCTTTCCAAGCTTCAGAAACAAACGAACAGTTTGTTTAATGAAACAAAAAGATTCACAAAACAGTTTCAATCCGTCTAGTGCGTTAGCGGTTTGAATCAGACTCTCTCAGTCTGACTCCATTACTGAACCACAAAATTTTCTGTTATATCCAATTAGAAATAACTGGAATATGACTTACATCAGTCTATTAACATGGCAGTGCTGTTTACTGACAGTATTTTCATGTCAATGTGCAATTAAAGATGCATTTTGTAATGAATAATAATGAATCAATAATATGATTTAAAGCACTTCTTAAAAAAAAAAATTCTTGTTCCTCACACAAAGCTATCGCATGGGCTCAAAATATAGATCATATTGATAATTTTACAGGAACAAGGACTGTAAACCTTGAAACATGCATTCATTGTATGGAAAACAACAGCTTGGACATTCTGCTTAACATCTCCTTTTGTTATCCACAGAAAGATTTGGAACAACATGAGGGCATAAAAATGACTTATGTTTGGATGAATTTCCCTTTAAGATTTTGGTCCATGGCATGATACTACAGCTTAAACAGACTGACTAAATCAAAGTCAAAACATATATCCACAAACGAAACATGAAATAGTGGTTAGTGGTCAGAATGGGAGGAGGAGGAGCAGTGCTGATTGTGTGCTGATGCTGTAAAACATCAGCCGTTGTGCATCAGCACTATTAGCTCTGGCAGCAGCACTCATTCAGGCAGCATGCAGGCCGAAAGCACGTGGAGCCAATGTGACGCCACCTACTGGAATCTATCAGTGTGCCCCAAAACACCCGCCTGAGTCTTACCAACCTCCCCACAATCCCCTACTTCTGCCCACTGAACCATCAGCCGGCACAAGACAGGGCGAAATCCAGGCAATCTTTCTCCTAAACACACATGCACACACACACATAGAGGACAAGGGTTAATGTGCTAAGACCGGTAAGTGTAACAGCTCTAATGTGCACTAATGCATCAGAACATGCCAGGAAATCACACAACTGTGAGTAAACAAACAACTCGTCCTACATACTCAAAACAACAAATATGCATGCAGGACAGGAATTCTGGGGTTTAGTTTGAAAAATATTTATTTAACATTAAAACGCATTTTCAATATATACAAGCACAAATGTTCAAAAAGTACAAAATGTCAGGAATGTTCTTAATTTAAAAAAAGATCAGGGATTTAAACCCGTGCATTCATAATACATAAAATAATCCCATAGGGAAATTTCCATGTCACATGCAAACTATTTCACAATATATGCACATGCACACAGACACAACCACACAGGATCCCTGAGTACAGGATCCCTACACTACTGCTGTAACAGTGAACAGTGCATCAGTGCAGAGATGCATTTGCACCTTATTAACTTTACCTGCATATTTTCTGCTAAGCAAACTGATATTTTCCATAGTTTAATAGAAGTCATTTACCATAGCTATTTATTTTGGACTTCACAAAACAGGATGACATGGACTTTTCCGTCAAGTTACAATCAAAAAAATTACATAAACACTAGAGCTGTTAGCTGTTGGTTTGTTTGTTCACTGACGTGATGAGAGGCACTTTTGTTTTGGTGACAAGTTCAACATCTTAGTATAAACCAAAAAGATCTGAGAAAACAAAGGCACTTTCAAGTTGATAAACAGCCACAAGAAGATACAAAATCTAAAAACAAACAAGTTGCTTGTTTGTTTGAACCAAACAACCTAAACTACACAAACAAACAAACAAACATCTTGAGTTGTTTTTACATGCTCAGATTATACTAAAAACAAACAACTTCAATAAATTACTGAAAAATAAACAACATTTGTGAGAGGTGTTTGCTTATACTCAGATGTTTTTCAAGAGCACCATTGTGCGTCATAATCTCGCAAGTCTCCGAACCATCGAAGAGCTTCAAAAATAAACACCACCACCTGAAACTACAGCGTCTTTCCTGCTCACAAACTGTGAATTCTACCTAGTTTCACAGGAAGCCAGAAGTTTCATTTCCTTTTTTTGTAATAAGAAAGTGCACAGTTGTGCAACGTAACACATCAGCTACACCCATTACTCTGTAAACCACATACACCCTGACCCACTGATCTATGAGGGAGCCAAACCATAGAGAAAGAGAACAAACAAACATTTATTTCCCTTTCAAACTCAAAGTAAACAACACAAATCTCTCCGATATATGTGACGCTGACCAAAGGCGGCACAGCCGTAACGGCTCTCCTCAACACCAAACAAATCTGAGACAGCCACACTTGGCTGCAGCCCAGCGAGCCGAACGCTGTCTGACATCTAAATGAAGGGTGCGACCCATGCCAAAACGCATCAAACAACGCAGCAAGAGGGGAAAATGCTGGCTTTGGATCAGACACAGGAAGTCAGGCTGTCGAGTGGCTCTGAATGGAGATGGCAGGTTGCTGTAGGGTTACGACTGGGGGTGGAGGAGGAGGGGGTCGGCCCGAGGTGACTGCTCGTCCTACCATGTTTATGTCATTTTTAGCAGCTGGGAGTTCAATTTCCACAGGACTGGTCTGGACGGAGTCATCAGAGGGCACAAAGCCTCGCCTGTCAATCAAACTGACAAGACAAGAGAAGAGGCAAAGGAATTACAACAAAGCCACAGTGATAAACAGAGGCTTCACATTGTGGATATAGTTTTCACTGGCATACTGAAGACCAGATACACTCATTACACACGTCTCACCTGGGCGGCATGGGTCCACAGAGCACAGAACAGCAGTTTTTGATAATGCTGTTGTAACTATAAGGATTTCCAATGTCCTCATTTCCACTTTTCCCTGACCAGGAGCCTTTAATCTGTAATACGGACACAAAAATACACATACAATCCATGAGATATTTAGGCCTAAAATAATAAAAATCATAAAAAATGCATTTGTATGTAATTTCTATGGTGGCCGAGAAAGCTCAACACGCTGCAACTTAAGAAAACACATGCAAATAGAAAAAACACCAGCAAAATAAGAAAACATCTTCATCAGTTTGACAACACATGCTGCAAATACTCACAATCCAACTGAATATAGAAATGTGCTGCAAATTCTCACAACACAACCAAATACAAAAACGCTCTGCAAATACAAAAATTAGGGCTGCACGATAAATCGAAATGAAATTGCAATCGCGATAAGGCAGAAGCTGCGTATCTTTCAGTGAAGCACGGTTCTGTGATTAGTAGTAAATCTCCAAATACGCCCCGCAGAAGAAATCCAAGAGATCTTGACAGAAGATTTAACTGCTTTCATTGATTCAACGTGACTAATAAACACAGGACTATGACAATATATGATTTATCTGAGTTCTTATTATAATTATTATATTTTTAATTATTATAATTTTCATTATAATAAAGTATATAATAATGCAATGTTAATCGACTTAGCCATTATCACTGCTTAGAAATCTATGAAATATTTTGTGTGCCTTATTCTGTTTAAGAAACCACATCATCTCACAGAAGGATTTATTTCAAACACTCGACTGACGTTATGAAGTGAGTTTGGAGGAAAAACATGCTATTAAATGTGGTATTTTCACATGCTTTCAGATGGAGCAGCATTTACTACGCAAACAGCTTCATTATTGCAGAACGATTTCTTCGATTTAATTATCACGATTAAATCATCTGCGATAATGAACGTGATATTGCGTAACTTGTCAGTGAACTATGGCTCTGCAGTAAATGCTGCTCCATCTGAAAGCACGTGATAGAGATTTACTACTAATCACAGAAGCGGCTTTACTGACAAGATGTGCATGACAAATCACATTCGATTAATCGTGCAGCCCTATCAAAAATCATGACCAAATACTCTGTATTTGTTTGTGTTGTATTTGTAGTGTGTTTCTGTATTTGGTTGCATTGTGAGTATTTGCAGCACATTTCTATATGTGGTTATGTTGAGTAACCACATTGTTGTGTTCTGAGTATTTGCAGATGTTTCTGTATGTTTTCACTTTGTGAGTATTTGCAGTGCATTTCTGTATTTGGCTGTTATGAATATTTGCAGCATGTTTATGTATTTGTTTGTGTTGTGAGTATTTGCAGTGCCTTTCTGTATTTGGTTGTTTTCTGAGTATTTGCAGTGTGTTTCTATATTTGCAGTGTGTTTCTGTATTTGGTTATGTAAGTATTTGCAGTGTGTTTATGTATTTAGTCACTGAGTATTTGCAGCACATTTCTGTATTTGGTTGCAAATGTTTTCTTAATTTGCTGGTGTGTTTTGTATTTGCATGTGTTTTTTGTTTTTTTTTATTTGCAGTGCGTTGAGTTCTCTCAGCCACTGAATTTTCGCATAAAAAAAGAAGTTCCATTCATTCGGATTACGCAGTTTTAACTAATAAACTTAATGTGATGCATATTTGTCAGTCATGCATAAAATCAAACTGTAAGACTTATGTAATAGTACTAATAAACTGAATGTGTTTTAAATACAAACTAACCAAATTTATATATTTAATGCAAATCAATAAATCCAGTTGGTTTCAATCTCATAAATTTATCTAACTGAATATTGCTTGTTTCACAACTAGCCATATTTTAAACGTCACCAAAACAAACCATACTTTTTTACTGAATTAATTTAACTGTTTTCACAACTAACAGATTTATGCTAAGCAATTTAAATAATTATTTGAATCAAGAATTTTGAAAATATAATGACTGACAATTAAGCATCACATTAAGTTTATTAATTTATGACAAAACAGTGCAATTCAAACGGTAGACGTTTTATATGTAACTCAAATACATAAATCTTAAATTTAGGCCTAAATTCTTGAGTGTATTAGAGGTAAAAACAACTTTTACATCTCTTAAGTTATGAAAGGAAAACACTCACATCCTCATTGGTAGTAAGATTTGCAGCCACCAGGTACGTATGGAAGCCTGAGAGGCCCAAAATGGACCAAACTGAAAAGAAGCAGACAACTAACTCAAGAGCAGTGGAGAAAGTCAAGGAAGACTTCCGAATTTGCACAAATAAAGAATATCAATAGCACACAGTACAGGAATATTCTTGGTTAAATATTACTTGATCAACAGCATCATTTTGGCTAGTCCCTTGGTTTGTACAAACATTGCACTTATAATGAAAGTGTACCAAAATGCTGAGCCTCGCATGTGACACGTAGAGGAAAAAACAAGATATTATGGCCATGGATTCCCTTGTTTTAGTTAAATCATGGCCACCGTTTAACTAAACTAAAGGGAATGAATCAGTATAATATGGGCATGATTTAACTAAAATGAAGGAACTAAAGTCATGGGAACAATTTAACTAAAATGAAAGAAAAGAAAAAAAAAATCAAATAAAAATACACTGTGGCCATATCATCTTTCCCTCAGTATGATGTCTTTCCCCATAGATTTCCATTGTAAGCACATTACTACAAACCCAATTTTCATTTGTTTTTATAAACTGAGGCACAATTTGAAATTATTTTCTGTGTCACAGATATTGTTCATTGAACTTCACTTGTATTCAACCCAGCACATTCCTTTACGGCAATAACAGATTTTTTCTAAGTTCAAACATCATCAGCTGAAAGGATATCTTGCAGGACTCGCTTGGAGAGCGAAAACCAGCCCATTTCCTCCCTGTGACCCTATGAAAGAGAGTATTAGTCACTAAAAGCTTTTATCAGATCATAAGTCCAATAAGAGGTTCCCATGGCCTCTCACTGGCTCATTTGGCATCTGTGTTTGCCTATATAAATACAGCACAGTGCAAACAAACCAACTCTTTGATTAAAAGAGCTAATGTAAACACTGCCACTCTATTATCTGGACACATCTGACTAAATTAAATGGTTTATGCTTAAAAACTGAAAATGAGTTTTGTCTAAATTGTTTTAACAACAATGGAACAATGTTACATTACATTTTCTTTTTTTAAAATCAAAGGATAGTGATGGTAAAGCAAAAAACTCCTTCAATGCTGTTCAAACACATCCCATGATGCACCTCATGAAGTAAGTCTCATATTATAAGTTACACTATTGTTCAAAAGTTTTGAGTCGGTACAATTTTTACAGTAATTTTTTTTTTAAATATTAGAATTTAAAATAACTGTTCTGTATTATAATATATTGTAAAATTTAATTTATTGCAGTGATATAAAGCTGAAATTTCAGCATCATTACTCCAGTCTTCAGTGTCACATGAACCTTCAGAAATCATTCTGATATGCTGATTTGCCGCTCAAGAAACATTTCTGATTATTATCTTTATGAAAAACAGTTGTGCTGCTTCTTTTTTTTTTTTTATTTTTTTTTTTTTTTTTTTTTTTTTTTTTTTTTTGAGGAAAGCATGATTTATTTTTAGGATTCTTTGATGAACAAGGTTCAAAAGAACAACATTTATTTGAAATAGAAATCTTTTGTAACATTATAAATGTCTCTAACATCAGTATTTAGAAAAGCAATAACTAGTCTGGTTTCAGCTCTCTATACAAATAGCCCTGAAAATAGAAAGTGATTTGACATCACCGAACGGATGTTAATACATTCACACACCACTCAGCGATGCATATATTTGTTTGAGCTCACAGAGATACAGAAAGAGTTGGCAAGAAAACGACATGACACATACTTAGAGCCAGGTGTGTAGTTACACAACCAAAGATGAAGGCCGTGAGGAAAGACAGCGAGACGATGAAGGTGTAGAAGAAGCGATAGTTTCGTTTTCCCACACAGTTGCCGACCCAGGGGCAGTGATGATCGAAGCGCTCTGTTAAACACACACGACAGCAGGCCATCACACGGCTCGTGATTTATTACAGCAGGAATTAAAAAGTCTGCTGGCTTAAGAACAAGTGAGAACTTCAGAGATCAAACCAATACACAGACCGCTTCAAACCGGCTTCATAAACCTAGCACTATAAATAACACCACTAAATCTGAGCAAGATAACATCCTACATGGATTTGCAAGCAGAAGAGTGTGAAACTGCACACACAATAAATATACTGGCAATTAATATTGAATGTTAGGAGTAACCAGATTACACTGTTCAATTTTCTGAGTGGTGTTTGCCTGTTTAAAATCGTAAAAAGTAACAGTCAAGTAAAAACATAATGGTAACACTTTAGTTTAGGGACCAATTTTCATGATTAACTAGTTGCTTATTAGCATTCATATCAATAACATATTGGCTATTTATTAGTACTTATAAAGCACATATTCTACCCTAAACTTAACAACTACCTTATTAACTATAAGCAGCAAATTAGGAGTTTTTTGAGGCAAAAGTCATAGTTAATAGTTTAGTAGCGAGAATTGGACCTTAAAATAAAGTGTGAGCAAAATTATTCATTTTCTTCATAGGGGAATTGATTTTTAACAAAACTACAAACACTTAAAGACAGAACTGCTGTGAGCTACAGTGTTGTTAATCGATGATATATGCATTTGTTGAAACCAATTGTGTGCATCGTTTCAACTTATTCTTGAAATGATCATTTTACGTTTATTAGTATTTCTGGTGAAAACTACATTACCCATGATTCTGCAAAGATCTCCACCAATCAGAGTGAGCACTGTCAATGACAATGCAGTAATAGAGTCAGTCTCCCTATATTCTCAAACTACAAACCAGAGCTGGGTAGATTACTTACAAATTGTAATCTGTTACTGACTCTAAATTACATGCCAAAAATTGTAGTTAGTAACGTAATCCATTACATGTTATGCAGATATCTTTTACATTATTTTTGACCTAACTCGTTTATCACATTGATTTAAATAGGATCATCTTGTACCATATTGATATACAAATACAGAGTAAGGAAATATATTCCATTTGTTGTTATCTACAACATGAAGTGCATTAAACATTACGTTACTTCAAAGGTTTCCCAAACTAGGTTTGTGAAGGAACTGCAGGGGGTTTAAAACTGGAAGACTTTCTGAGTGTATATAATCGGTACACTATTTTAGAAAGGAAAACTGAAAAGATGAAAAGAAGGAATTAGGGAGAATCAGCAAGTTATGAATAAATTATTGCTATTGTGTGTAAATAATATATAATAAAATCCATAAAAAATTAACTGTAGTCTGATTACAAGTATTTTTAAAATGTAATTATCTAATTACAAGTACTTTTTGGAAACTACAAGTATAATATGTAATCATGTAATACATAAAGTAACTAGTCTGATTACAAGTATTTTTAAAATGTAATTTTATCTAATTACAAGTACTTTTTAGGAAACTACAAGTACAATATGTAATCATGTAATACATAAAGTAACTAGTCTGATTACAAGTATTTTTAAAATGTAATTTTATCTAATTACAAGTACTTTTTTGGAAACTACAAGTACAATATGTAATCATGTAATAAAGTAACTGTAGTCTGATTACAAGTATTTTTAAAATGTAATTTTATCTAATTACAAGTACTTTTTTGGAAACTACAAGTACAATTTTTGGAATCTGATTACGTAATCCAGATTACAAGTAATCCGTTTGATAATCCCACTAAGCCATATCACATTTCTGGTTTTTATTTCAATTAATCATGCAGCCCTAGCAGGCACTCTGCTATGTTGCTCTAGTTATACCTGAGTGGTGCTCCTGCAGATCAAACAATGTTAATGCACTCACACTGATGAACTGATATGAATTGATAATGTATACCTGAAGTGCAATGTAAGCAGCTTTAGATAAAAGCATCTGCCAGATGCATGAATTTAAATGTTAACTTGTAACCGTTGGTATTTGCAATAGTGATAATGACACTTGCATTAGAAATCGCCACTACTAATTATCATTAAAACCAGCCTCAGATTTGTTACATGCGAGCACTGTTGTACATTTCTGGAAGCTCATCTCACCCACACAGTTGTCGCACAGGCTGCAGTGGGAGGTGCGTGGCGGCCGAAAGATCTTGCAGGTGAAGCAGTACTTGAGTTTAACCACCTGCTGATTGATGACGACCTCCTTCGTGCGCGGCGGGGGGCGGTAGGATGAGGACGAGCCCGTCGGGTTGTCTGCGAGAGACAAAAACACATTTCCAGCAGAGGATGAGAAGTCAGGAAGGAATTTCAATAGCAAACATTAAAGAAAACTAAACTCTGCAGCTGGGATCATTTTGGTTTTTAAAGGCCCTTGAAGTTGGGCAGAGATTGCTCTAAACAGTGTTTTGAAATTAGACAAACACTCGCACTAGAACAACAAAACCACTGGCGCAAGGGAAAACTGCTTGTGTTGTAAGCTTGAAAAAACTCATTTAGTGTAATCATTAGAACAATACATTATTTAAAGGTGCTGCTTTCACCACTTCACTTGAGGGAAAACAAAAAAACTGTTACATTAAAAGCATTAAGGAGGAAATCAACAAGCTCTTCCTCAGGGGAGAAAAAAAAAAAAAAAAAAAAAAGACGTGTCTTATGTTGGCTTTGTGGTTGTATTTCTTACTGAAAGCCACACTAAGAAAAAAACATCCGATAAACAAATGCACATCACCTCATCAGGTTTCATACTGAATAAACTAATTTTAAACTCACTTATTGTAATGTTTTGCTATCATGATAAAAACAGAGATGTGTTCCAGTTCATCAAAGCAGATACACACCTACACTAAATTTAATCCAACTTGTGATGGCAACAAATGCAAGTAAATGTGATCCCCTCAACAAACTGTAAACCACAGTAATAATTCAGAGACTTGCAAGCTGTTCATGTGACAGGTTTTTGCATTCAGCTGTGCTGATTTTTCCATTGCGCTTTTCTGTAAACATGTGTTGCATCTTTTGCAGTTTTGTGAATGGCACACAGTGGTCTAAAAACATGGCACTTAAATGAAAAGATGTTTAAGTTAAAAAAAATTAATAAATAAAAGTTGCTACTCTAGACACTTTTTTTTTTATTCCGCTCCACTGTGTTTCACGTTTTTTGCAATTAAAAACAAGACGCAGTATAGTGGAATGAGGAAAAAAAACAAAAAAACAAACAAAAAAAAAACAACAATTAAGATCTATAGATAATTATTATTTTAATTCTTTTCATTTGAGAACACTGCAAAAGATGGGAGCACACGGTCAAAGACACCCATTTAGCAAAAAATAAAAAAAAATAAAAATAAAAAAATAAAAATAAAAAAAAGGCAGCGAATAGGTGCATGACAGTGGAATGGGAAAATTGAATTCAAAATTAAAATGTAGAATTTTAATTGCATTGCATTATTTGCAGTGTCTCACACATGGCATTTTAAAAACATGGCACACAAATTAAAAGATGTTTAAAAGACAACTTTTTTAGGACAACTCCTAATTCCACTACCCTGTCTCTCACCTCAGGAGAAAAAAAAAAAAATGTGCACTTCCATAATGTACTTAAAGTTCTCTATTTTCACACACTAATTTTGTACTAATATACTAAAAATTACTCTTCAGTACTTCTTAAGATAAACTTAAGATCATCTAAGTGTGGTATTTCATAAAAATGTATTTTAGTTACCACTTATACACTTGAACCCATCTTTCATGCACTATAGTCGGTTCAAGTGAACTACAAGTGGTAAATAAATACATTTTTTAAATACAGAGAAAGTATGTTAAAAGCACATTTTACTTCATTTTCATGGTGTCCCAAAATAGCACAGTTGAGTACACTCAGATGTTCTTAAGATTATCTTAAGTACTAAAGAATAATTTTTAGTATATTAAGAAGTGTATTTTTTTTTTTTCTCCTGGGATGTTTTTGCATTTAAAAACACAAGATTTAAAACAAACAAAAAAAAAAAGTCTGCAGATAATGTTTTTTAATTTAATGTTGCATCTTTTAATTAGAGAACTGCCTTTTTGGAAAGCTGCAAAGAATGTGAAAAGTGAGTGTATCACTTCAAAGGCATGCATTTCATGAAAAAGCAGTGTATGAATGAGCCCTTAGAGCCGGTTCACACTGAAATTTTTGCATTTAAAACCACGAGAGTCTAGAGAAAAAAAAAAAATGCAAGGTCTAGAAATGCCTTCCTAAAAAGCTGAACTTATTTGACTATGTTTTTAAAGGGTCTTGTCAGGCGAGACGTGGCAAAAAACACAAGGGCAACAGCTAAAGCCATCCATCTAGCGCATGTTTACACAAAGGAAAAGAAGTGCAATGGAATGCAAAAACACATTATGTGTGAACGGCCTCTAATCTGTGATTTTCTGTCTGTGCACTAGAATTTGACTGTTGTTTATTTTATCTTTCTTTTTTTACATGCTTTATTCCAATCTAGTCAACCACATCAGCCAAACCATACACAGTGACTGATCCTCAAATGCTCTCAAAAACAAACTCGGCATAATATCTAGTACTAGCCTTCAATTCTGATTTCAAATTTCAACTTAAATTTGGTGCAACATTATTGCTGACAAAGAACAGATATATTGCAAATGGCACATTTGCAGGTCAGAAATAACATGCATCACAGATATAAAACACGACAACTACACACAGACTAAGCCTTTATTCCAGAAATAGCCTGCAGTGAAGGTCAAAGGGGCAAAAACAAGCCAGACGGCTATAAATTTGTCTTGAAACAGGAAAAAAAAAAAAAAAAAAAAAAAAAAAAAAAAAACTTCTCTTTCCCCAGTTCCTAAGACATTTATCAGTGTTCCACTTGAGCAGAGTAGAATTTCTGTTATTATAATTATTATTTTTGTTATTATTAAAACTAATAACTGCAGATTGCTTCAGCTCTCTGACTGGCAGATTATGTTCCTGTTTGGAGGACATCTAAAATAACGGATGAGTCTGCATGGACGAAAATGGACCGCAATCATGTGACCTTGTTCAGAGAGAAACAGACATCTCACTGCAACAACCAGACATGAATGTGCTACTATTGACAGGTGAAGATCTCACTGTGAGTCCTGGGGGAGCGTGTGTTCATGATAATCATCCTGTCATGTGACAGTCATCATATCAGAGCCGTCCTCTGTAATTAGGACAGAATGTCCTCTAATTTGTCACGGAGATGAAGAGATGGCGGCACGTCCAAAGCAGTTCAAAGGCTTATTCAGGGCCTTGGGATGCGGCTTTCTCTGTTAGAAGCCAAAATTAAAAACATTTCCCAAATCAAACCAGTTTAGCTTCTCAAAGAAGGTTATTATTCACATTTATGCATTGAGCAGAAGTGGCTTACAATTAGGGCTGCAGCTAACGATTATTTTTATTGTAGACTAATCTATCGATTATTTTTTCGATTAGTCGACTAATCTATCGATTATTTTTCAGTTAATCTATTTATTATTTTCTTATCAGTTGATGAATTCTTTAGTTAAACTATAATAAATAATAACAGTAACTTTTGCTATTAATTTTTTTATTTTATTCAAACGTTTTCTCATAATTAATACTTTACAAAAAATAAATAACGACAAAGGAAAGAACATAATAAATTAAGATAACAACAAGAAAAGATAGAAAAAGACAACAATAAATAATTAATAAAAATAAAAATTAAAGAGAAAATAAAAAATAAGAAAAGAGAAAAAGAAAAATAATAACAATAAATAATTAAGAAAAAACAAACAGAAAGAAAGAAAGATAGATAGAAAGAAAGAGAATTACAGGGCAGTGATACAATCAATAGAAATGCACATTATAGCTGCATTCACAGTTACTGTTTGGGACTGACAGCAGTTGCTTACAGGTGAGAGACTTGAAATGTTTATTTATTCAGCAGATTAAAACATCTGCTTGAGTACATCTGGTATGAATGAACAGCTGAAGTCACAACCGCATTCAGGACACTAGAGCGACAGAATCAAAAATGGCGTCATAACACCGGGAAGTTTTATCACAGACAGTTGACAGCCCGTTTTTAAATAAATGAGCCCAGTCGAGGCTTGTCCTATCCATCACACAGTTAAACTACTAACAATAACTTTAAAAGCTTTGTTAGCGAGTGCAGAGAGCTCGCGCGATCGCGCCCACGGCACTGACGGCAGCTCCAGTGGATCTTAAGATGAACGCGAATCATTTCTCCGTCTCTGTGAGTGCATTAAACCCGTCATGATTATATAGGCAACTCGATGTCCCGTGGTGTTCCGTTCATTCAGCGCAGCTTTGAATGCAGTTGTGAATCCTGACAATGTAAAGACGTCAGTTCGGCTATATATGCGGTTCTGACGGTCGTATAATAATAGAATGCTCTATGAACGCTCTATGAAGTGAAGTGATGTTGCCATACTAGCCTTTAACTTCTGCTCTAGAGTCTTGTTTGTGTTAAACATGGCAGAAAAACAGTCTTAAGTGGGGATAACTGCAGGCTCGCGCAATGGGCGTGGCTAAAGGTGCGACGCATCGACGCACTCCATACTAATCGACGTATTTTTATAGTCGACATAATCGATGACGTCGACGAATCGCTGCAGCCCTACTTACAATAGAGAAACAAAGCAACTCATCAAAAAAGCCAACAATATTTGTAATACACAATACCAGGTTTATTAGAGATTTGGCTATTATAGATTTGCTTTCCAAATATGCTTTAGGGTGCAGTTCCATTAGGATAAACTATGCAAAATTTCGCAGAGAATTATTAGTATTAATATTATTAGTATGGATGAAATACTGCTAACTCAGATCACTTATCTGGTGCTTATTTTAGAGCACCTTTATATTGGTCAACAAAGCAAATTTGAGTGTTAAAAGTTTAACAAACTAGAATCCAATGCGAAATCCATGTAGTGATCGTATGGATTGCTATTGAGACGACTATTTTGCCAGCAGAATTTCATTGCACAGAGGTAAATGTGACTGTAAATTTACAACAACAAAAAAAAAATCCTTTTGAGATTTGAAGATTTTGCAGGTTTTGTTGTCTTAAAATGCGGTCACATAAGTGAATTTTGGCAAAATTTTGCAGACAAAAAGGTCCACTGTCTGTTGTTAATAGTTAATGTATGAAGCTCATACAGAAGTAACTTTCAAATCAAGCAGCTTTCAAATAGTCCATGTGACCAACTTGAACCCGATGCGAAATCTGCGTTAGGAAATCTTTCGCACTCACGCACAATTCTTCATCCATATGGATTCTTTCCTCCATTCTTTACACAGACACGGGTCAGATAACTAATAATATTTCAATTTCAAAAGCTACTGTTTGTTTTTTTGTTTTTCAACCAATGCTTTTAGTTCTGGTCACAGTTTGTATATAAAACACGATATGCATTGCAATGCAATGGAATTAAAAAGTCTACAGATGTGTTTTTTAAATGCTGAACATATTTTAACATGAACGGCACATTTTTATAAGGCTTTATTACGTGATATATGCTGTAAATGACACAAAGTCAAAAGTCAAAGACATCCATCTAGTGCATGTTTACAAAGAAAAACAATGGAAAGGCACAGCGGAATGCAAAAAACGCAACAGATAACTAACAATAATTCAATTTTAAAATGACTACTATATTTTTTATTTTCATTTGTCAACCAATGTTATTTCAATGTTATACACTGTAAAACAGTGTATAACTGTAGTCAACTTGAAATGTTAAGCTGTACTAAGGAACAACTTGGACATCTGAGTTGACGGAACTTTCAATTTTAGGGCAGCACGAACGCTTACTTTAAGTTTTTTTTACAGTGTAGTTTATTTACTTAGTCAAATTCATTCATAAGTTTCTCTTTATATGTATGCATGAAAATGGAGGACCTAATACATTTGCCAAAATGTAGCAGACACCACTATCCCATAATGCAATGCCCTAGACTTGACCTTTCATATCAGAGTGACGAATGAACCAGAAGCAACATCAGACGTCTCATTCTCAGCTCATTATATAATCAACTGTCAAAAGACATTTAGCCAAACCTAGGTTAAAAATGCAAAGCAATCCAATTTATTTCTGTAGATGATAACTGTATGCAGTATACAGCATATAGAGGACACTATGCAGTGCACTAGTAATCTGGGCACATGAAGATGAGATGCGTGCTCCCTCACCGATCTGTTTCTCGATGTCTGCGGCCTCCTCTGGTGTGGCCCGGGGCAGAATCCCTGGATCCGTGAAGCTGGTCTGGAGGAGAGAGATGATCACAAACACAAACAGGACCCCTCCGATGGCCGGGATGCAGCTGGTGAGGTGCTTCACCAGGAACGGGCAGCTGGAACCACACAACGCTTCAATTAGGAAAACATTGATTGTGGAACAAGGAGGCTTTAAAATACTGTGCTGCTCCATTAAACTGTTCCATTCCCTGCAGCTCTGCGGATTCCCAATCCCACGTCTAACACTAAACAAACGCCCTATAAAGAGAACGAGCAAACTGATGTCTAAAGTGTTGCAGAGCATTGAAAATAAACATAATAATATAAAGATTTGAACATTAGAATCCAACTCGGTTTCTACTTAATGTGCTGCATCCACAGGGAAAAGGTTTAAAATGAGGGGTATGATTAACACCAAAATTACATGAGCCACTTTTAAGTAACCATACATCGTTAATTAAGTCCCTAAAAGTGGCCTCAATACAAATAATGTCTTGAGAGAGACGGTACATTTCACATGCAGATTCATACTACAGTCTATTAGTGTATGAAACCGAACAGGGAGGCAAGTTGTTACACATTTTGCTCCAGTGAGTATTTGGCAGAATTCATTCTCAGGTTGTAGAAATAATCTTGCCTACTGAATATTTGCAGTTAGTCAGTTATTATCATAAATAGAACAATTAAGGTACTGCACATTTAATGAGCGCTTATAACAGAAATGTACAATACTGGGGGGCCATATTGCTATGCTAGCAGTCACATAAAGGGGGTAAGTTGTCACAATGGAAACCTACTGTTTATCTTGCAGTTGCAGTTCAATATTATCTTCATTATGTAGTTTATGCTTGACTTAAATGAAAATTCTTTCATTTCTATTTCCATTTCTTTCTTCTGTGAACACAAAATAAGATTTCTTGAAGAATATTGGTCACCAGTGCTGGGTAGCAACTAACTACATGTAATCTGGATTAATCAGACTTCAAAAATTAGTAATCAGTAGTTGTAAAAGTATTTACACAATAACATATTATTCGCACAGTTGCAATAAATGAGTCATAATGAATTGATTCTCCTTAATTCTTTTTTTTTTTTTTCATCTTTTGAATTTTTAAAAAGTAATCAAAAAGTAGTCTGACTTTATTACTTATAGTGTAACGCATTACGTTACAATTACAATTTTTGTCATGTAATTTGTAACCAGTAACGGACTAAGTAATCTACCCAGCGCTGTTGGTAACCAAACAGGTTTGGACAGACAAACAAACAAACAAATAAATAAATCATTGTTACACACACGAAAGTCATACAGTTTTATAACGACATGAGGGTGAGCAAATTAAGTTCTGATAATTTCTTGAGTGAGTGAACTGTTCTGTTAATTTGTCGGCTAGCTTTAATTAACAAACGCGTCCTAATTCAAGGGCATTGTGAAGCAGGTGTGTAAACACATTTGTAAGAGGATTGTTTTACTCAAAACCTGAGATGCACCTGTGACTTTCCTAGGCCGTTCCTCGTGCCTTCAGACAGCACTTCTTGCTCAGATGCTCCCTAACACCCGTCAGGCTAGTGGCCATGCTGTAATTCAGCCACAGGCAAGGACTTACTCGAAGATGAAGAAGAGTCCGCTGGTCAGCAGGATGAGCCCCAGAGTGAGCGGCAGCACGCCGCTCTGACGCGCCACGATGATGCGACCGTCACAGCAGAAGCGGTTCTTCCCGGGAAACACCTCCCATTTTCTGCGGGCTCGTCTGGGCTTGCGCTCGGGCAGAGGTCGCGGCGGAGGCGCCGGGGTAGGCGTCGCGAGTGCCAGAGGATCTATTTGCTGATATTCGCGGTTTTTCATCCTTCAACGGCGGTGAAATCAAGCCGCTCCGCGCTCGGGGTCCATCAAGCATCAGCTGCTGCGCGACGGTGTCATTCCACAAACGCGCACCCAACGCGTCCCGCTTTATTAGCAAACAGATCTCAGTCCAATCGGCGCACGGCGAAACGCGACGGATTTACCAGCATGTGACGTAACGCGATGTGCAGCGGCGACGTCACAAACGCGTCCTCCTCGCTACATGTTTCAATAAAGCAGCGGTGCGTTGGTGTAATAACGCGAACGCACGCTTCTCGTAAATGTGAACGGTACCGTTCCGCTTTGGCTCGTTGCTAAATGACGGACGCCGAACGAGCCTCAGTATTTACATGAAGAGCTCAGTGAATGATGATCATACAGCCGCACAGATGATGTTTGGCACACAGGATGTGACGCTACTGTCCTCAGATGCGCTTCACATGGCTGCGTAATAGTCGCTCATATCATAATCTTTTGAAAGCTTCTCATCATGTATTAGCCATCGATGGTGTTTAGCGTGTCGTTCTGTGAGAACACACTGGCTGTAGCGTGATTAAAGCTCTGACATATCATGACACAGAGATCAGTGACATTCAATATCTATCTGACTGACTATCTATCTATCTATCTGTCTGTCTGTCTGTCTATCTATCTGTTGACTTGCAGTAGCCTATACAAAAATAAATGTAGAAATGTCTCTGAATCACTTTTAATCCATTACTGTAACCCTTTAGAGAAACGGATATCATCATAGTTGCTGTAAATAAGTACTATTTCAAGTGCATACCATTCATCCTGAAAACTAAATAAATATCACATTGATAATAATCAGAAGTGTTTCTTGAGCAGCAAATCAGCATATTAGAATGATTTCTGAAGGATCATGTGACACTCAAGACTGGAGTAATGATGCTGAAAATACAGCTTTGATCACAGGAATAAATTACATTTGAAAATAAATTAAAATAGAAAACAGCTATTAAAAAAGGCAATAATATTTCACAATGCTACTGTTTTTAGTGTATTTTTGATCAAATCAGAATCAGCTTTATTCGCCAAGTGTGCACAAACACGAGGAATTTGTTGTGGTTTTTAAGAAGCTCTTGGTACACACATACATACATACATACATACATACATATCTGACATGAGAACAGAAACATTTAAATAAGACTTAACAATAATAATAATAATGTGTATGAATCTGGAACAGAAGATTTATGTACAGATTTGTGCATTATTTTCTCTATATATACAGCTGTATAGAAAATATGCATATGTATTTACATAGAACTTGAGAGAGAGGCAATAATTAGAGAAGGAGAATGAATTACAGAACACAGGTAATAATTCCTGTTAGTTGTTTAAGCTGGAGATGGCATGGGGAAAAAAACTGTTTTTATGCCTAGATGTTCTAGTGCACAGAGATCCATAGCGTCTGCCTGAGGGGAGAAGTGCAAACAGGTTGTGTCCGGGGTGAGAGGGGTCTGTGATGATGTTACCTGCCCGTTTCTTCACTCTGGAGTAGTACAAGTCCTGAAGGCTGGGCAGGTGCACACCAATGATCCTTTCTGCTGTCCTAACAGTCCACTGTAGTCTTCTTATATCTTGTTGCTGGCTGACCCAAACCAGACAGTTATAGAGGAGCACAGAACCAACTCAATAACAGCAGAGTAAAACTGTGTCTCATGCACCTGTGGCAGGTTGAACTTTTTCAGTTGACAAAGGAAGAACAACCTCTGCTGAGCCTTTTTCATGATGGAGTCAATGTGAGTGTCCCACTTCAGGTCCTGGGAGATGGTGGTTCCCAGGAATCTGAATGACTCTACTGCAGCCACAGTGCTGTTCATGATGGTGAGTGGGGGAAGAGCAGGGGGGTTTCTCCTGAAGTCCACTATCATCTCTACAGTTTTGAGCGTGTTCAGCTCCAGGTTGTTAAGACTGCACCAGACAGCCAGCTGCTTAACCTCTTGTCTGTAAGCAGACTCGTCTCCGTCCTGGATGAGACCGATGACTGTGGTGTCGTCTGCAAACTTCAGGAGTTTGACAGAGGGGTCTTTAGAGGTGCAGTCATTTGTGTAGAGGGAGAATAGCAGTGGGGAGAGAACGCAGCCCTGAGGAGCTCCAGTGCTGATGGTACAGGTGTTGGATGTGAGTTTTCCCAGCCTCACTAGCTGCTGTCTGTCTGTCAGGAAGCTGGTGATCCACTGACAGACGGAGGTGGGTACAGACAGCTGTGTCAGTTTATTCTGAAGGGTGTCCGGGATGATGGTGTTGAAAGCGGAGCTGAAGTCCACAAACAGGATCCTTGCAAATAAATGCAGCCAAGCGTAAGGGGCATAACATTAAAATCTTACCGACCCCAAAGTGTAAATTTCATCAATATCTGTTGGCAAAAACAATGGACTGACATTTTTTATAGCCTTCATACTGTAGTTACAATTGTTGTACTGTTGCTGTTGTTTTTTAGACAACTGACTGTATTTTGGGGGGAAAAAAAGTTTCCCAAAGCAGTGTCAATGGAGGTTTTCATTGTGACAACATGCCCCACTTTATGGTCAGTGTGTTCAGTGAACTTTCGCTTTTCTTCTTGTCAATAGTGATAACAGTGGTTTTGTAGTCAAGACTTAAAAATAGATATATACATACATACATACATACATGCATGCATAAATAGCCTATATACAGAATTGGTCCAAAGTCAGAGTTGGAAACGTCTTGAAAAAAGGGTCCTTTTCCAAAATATTTGTATGCAAATTGTATAATATCCAAGGTACACATTTCTAGTAATTGTGCAGTTAATTCTCATATTGTATTTTCAGAAAGTTTTGGAATATTTGTCCTCTCCCAAAATTTGTCACTACATAAACACAGTAATAATAATTTAATTAGAAGGGTTATATTGACCTATTAAGATTTTGCTTACATCTACATTGTAATTTATTTTTTTTGGCTATTTTATTAAAAACATTTTCAGAGGAAAATCAATATCAATTACATTTTTAACATTTTTACATTAAGTGTAATTTATGAGATTTGTTGTATTTTGAATCCAATTTTTCTTTGTAAAAGGCAAAAAGTTGATAATACTGATTTCAAAGTTAAGGATTGATTAGTTTGAATATACATGGAACCAAAAACTATCATAACATCTTAGCTGATCATTCAGAATACTTTATTTTTGACAAAACATCCCATGTACATTTTCGGCAGTGACAGTAATGCTTTGGTAGCGACGACATCACATTACAATTTTTTTACTTGCATACTAAAATACTACTAAAACATACTAAAATACAAAAAAAATTGCATGACTGAACTAAAATTTTGTTTATTTTCCCCAAATAAAGAATTGTGTTCCCTTTTGTCACTACCGAAACAACGATAATATGTTTCGGTAGAGACGACTTTATGGGATAACACCCAAAAAAACAAGGATGTCACTACCGAAACTCCTCCAAATGTTTCAGTCATGACTGTTTCAGAAGTGACAATTTTAAATACTTTTGAACCTAGTTCAAAGATGCTAATCAGCACATGTTTAGCTAGCACAGTTCTGAACAGTAGTATACATATAAAAACTAAATATTAAGGAATAACTCCCAAAAAAGACTTCTGAACACATTTACCTCAAAATGATGGGACCTATCTACTCACCATGTAGCTATGAGAGAGAGAGGGACACATAAATATTTCCTGATCATAAATATTGGGGTGTAGTTAAAATCAGTTTCAGCCAATGGATTAAAACTAGTGCTGTCAAACGATTAATCGCAATTAATCGCATCCAAAATAAAAGTTTTTGTTTAGATAATGTGTGTATACTGTGTATATTTATTATGTATATATAAATACAAACACATGCATGTATATATTTTAGAAAAATATGTTATGTTTATATATTAAATATATTTATATATAATATAAAATATAATAATATAAATGTATAAATGTATATACATGTAAATATTTTCTATATATATACTGTATGTTTGTGTATTTATATATACATAATAAATAAACACTGAACACACACATATTATGTAAACAAAAACTTTTATTTTGGATGCGATTAATCGCGATTAATCGTTTGACAGCACTAATTAAAACATACACTGTTTTGATAGTGACATGACAATGCAGGACACATTTTTTTTTTTTTTTTTTTTTTTTTTTTACATAAAGTTTCATCATTTACAAAGAAAAAAAAATATATATATATATATATTTTTTTTTTTAACTTCACTTTTTAAAAGACTGGACAGTTGGGGTGGTTGCCAGATTGGACCAATGCCCCAGCCCATCCTATGAAACCGCACCTGAGTTAAAAGCACTCATCTAGTTGAATCAATATATTCTAAAGTTACAATCAGTAAATTCTGATGCAGCTTGAATCCCAGTCATACAGTTCACATAATAGCATGCATACTCCAACACTGATCACTATTTTATGTGTGTTCCAAAAACAATTTCAATGCAATATAACTTGGGGCACTAATAATACATTATTAATTTAATAATTAAAAAAAAAAACATTATTTGGAAAAGAAACTTTGGTATATGTTAACTGTTAGTAAAAGACAGCTGTGTTGAGTTATTCTGTTCGGTCTTCTAGAAGTGTTGCAAAATCTTTTGCATCTTTTTGCACTTCTGAAAAACAGACAGTCTGAATATCAGTGTGTTCAGGAAATGCATTTTAAAGCAAGTCATGAAGATCAATAAGATGAGTTAAAACAATAGAACATTTTCCAGGTTAAATTGGATAACTGGCATAGTTCAAAAGACAAAATAAAAATATATACCGCCGGTTTATGGCTTTACAGCCTTTGCAAAGAGAACAAAATGAAGAATAACTTAATCTCAAGAAGGATACAACGAAGAATATGATTTTAAAAATATAAAGATAAAGAAGAAAATGAAGAATACATAACTCAGTATGAATGCAGCAGGGTTTCAGTAAATGGATTATGGGTGTAGCAGACATGACCTTTATATGACAGACACACACTCTGTGGAATTCACACTGATCATTTAATGTAGTATAACCATCTAACATGCAGTTATAAATTAAACACTGAAATAATAACCAAATCAAATATTAAGACCAAGTGCTATTTTTATTGAACATAAAATGAGAAGATATGCATACACACGTTGGATTGAGCGAAATTGTATTAATAACAGGAAATTATTCTTCCTCTAGAGGGCGCTTGATGGGACGGAAAGATGAGTCTTCCATTCAAAAACCTCGGGACATTTTTGTCACAGACATTCGTATAAACGCTAAGAAATTATACCTGCCATGCAAAATCCTACCCCCTGACTGAAATGTATACAAAACAAATAAACAAACAAATAATAATAATAAAAAAAAACGTATGCATTAATCACAACGACTGCGATTAGTCCACCTTGACAAGCGCTGAGAAAAGTAACATCTACCACGTGACAACGGCAGTGTGTTATTGCAGCAGCAGACGGTTTCAATCAGAGCTGTAGTAACTGAATTGTTAATGAAGAGAATTATTAATAGACCAATTCTACTTTAGAGAGAACATTCATTGCGCTCATTTCTGTCCTGTCTATTAATCTATGTCTACGTATTGATAAAATAATCAGGCTCGTATTTGTAAAGTGCTGTCATTTGCACATAACCACTAGATGGAGCTGTGGGATTAAACATTGTAGTAGAAATTCAGTCTGCTTCCATTATTGACGGTTTGCTCTTATATAACGACATTAATGCAGCCACGTGTCTGCGTGCTCATTACGATTCAAAAGCTCACAACATGTATAAAATACTACTCCTTTAACGAATTAATAATCAGTGAGGGTTTGGATTGTTTATACCACTGTTTTGTCGGTATTTCGGTTGTTTGTATGTGAAATATATTGAGAGATAAATCTATAACAAAATGCATTGCTTTTTTTTTTTTTTTTTTCAAACTGGGTTTGCAGTATGAATTTACACTGTGAACAGGAAGCAGTTTTTCTGTATGCATGGAATGTGCCGTAAATCCCGCAATGCAATGCGCTCGACTTGACCTTCACTTTCCCGCGTAATGAAGGAAGCGTAAGTAATTACAGCTGCGATTTTACCATCTCTTTGAGCCTACAGTGGAGTATGCAATTATTCCATTTCAAGCAGCCTAGGTGTTTCTCTTTGGGCTGGACACCATTAATCCTGAGAACAAACTTGCGACTTGCAATTTGCAGGTCATGCAATTTTCCGTACTGCAGAAGAGAAACAAATACCTGAAGAGTCAGGCCTCCACCATACACCACAATAGCTAAAGACTAGCATACTGATGCTAAATCAGAACCCGTTCGGGGAGTTAATTAACAGCGAGTCTAGGTCTATGAGTTGTGCAATTGTGGATAATGCTTATTACTACAGAAATTAACTCATTTTTGCAGGTTACAGTGATGTAGTGACAATGCCTGTAAACGGGGACGTGCATTGAACGTTTACCAGAAGAAACGTGAGACTCGAATTTGTATTTAAGCACTTACCACAATTATGAAAACTTCATTGGTTGACCTAAACTAGTTGTGCAAATCACTTATGTGGTGGTACTACTGTCCTATATGAACAAGCATTAGTTGTGACACCAATGTAATACACATATGGATTTGGTCCTGTTAGGAATCTTAATGCATATGAAAATTTGGATCATGACCTGAAGAATTATTGGACAGCAACTACGCACAGATGGTTTGTGAGAGATTGCATCACAATAACTGAGCATGTATTACATTTAAGTCTTGTGGCTGTACTTGCCAATCAGTGGTAATTGAACATTAACTTTCATTTTAAGTGCTTTACTTGTAAGAACTATTTTGCCTTTTTGTAGAGCTTGACGTGTATTAAATTCATGAACCTCCAACTGCATGATTATAAAAGTCGTTGTAAATGAATCAATCACAAGCGTTTTACCAAGATTTAATGTACATTTATTCTTAACACGTGGAACATATAGTATAAAGATTTCATACGGAATAAATGATATTCATTAAGCCAAAAAAGGGGAAAAAAGGAATTTACAACAAGTTTTTAGCTACATCATCTGAAATACAAATATGAATCCATAGCACTGGAATCGACTAAGGAAACCGCTGGGAAAGAGGGGAAACCAAACTCGGGCTCATTTACCCACCCGTGAATGATGATGAAATCAGCTGGAGTAATGGACTTGTCTGGTTTGATATATGCCTCTACAGCTTTAACGAAAGGAATTGAAATGTTATGTGCATGATCATATGGGCAGAAGATTGCATCCCCACAGCCAGAGATGTAAGGAGAGGAAGGTGGTAAATAAACACATGGCAATGCACAATGAGATCTGTTGAGTGAGACCTTTGACCACAAAGATTAAAACGGAAGAGCGCCAAGATGAGAGAGAGAAAGAAAAGAGCAAAGGTAATTTACAACATCATTATATACACTGCAGCCTGACTGCATCTAGAGCTCAAGACCAGTCCTAAGAGGCATTTTTAAGGGTCAAGCCATACAATCGAGGGACAAAAGCAGAGGTCATGTTGTAGGCTCAATGTTACTTGGGGGAAAGTTTACTTTTCCTCTCTCAACATGAACTAAAATCATTTTTAAAAACTACAGTTTTTCCGCTGCCAAACCAGCATTATCTCAGTGTGAAACAGTATTGTTACAGTATGTTTACAGTTTTAAGGTGTACAGTACAGAAAAAAGTCCTACAATCTACTGCACAGGCCTCCCATTTACATGTCTGTTCACAGCCAACGACCTGGTTCCTTTAGGGCTAAGTATATATATATAATCCAAGTTACAGCAATTTATACCACACACCAGAGTCTGAGAGTCCATTTAGCCTCCAAGAACCAGATAATGGTCATCTCCGTGCCCGTCCTCACCCCCAGAAGGTGAACACGGGCACGGTTTTTCCCCAAACTCACTGTAAACGTGACAGCAACTTTGGTTACAGTTTTGTTGTTTTTTTTGTGTGTCTTTTGTCATTTTCCTTACAAAAAAAAAAAGTCCAAAGGGCAGCGCACTCTTGCAGGCGAGGATCTCAATCGGCACATCCGTGTTAGTTTAATTCTTATCCGTACGCGTTAAATCCGTCGTGACTTATATCCGTCCTTGAGAGCGAAGCAAGGGTAGACAAGGACAGACAGTGGAATCTGAGGTGATTTTGCATAAATTAAAAAAAATTAACATACAAGTCAGTCAGTTTCGCTGTTAAATCTTCTCCACTCACGCAGACACACACACATTAAAAAAAACGAATGGGGAAAAACATGATCACCCCCACGGCTGTCATGACTGGCCGATCAGAAAAAGTACGTCACAGATTACATGGGACACCAAAGAGTTCATGAGTGGGGACACCGATATGTCCAGTAGCCGTGACTCGTACAGCGTGAACTCCGAGTGGTTCTCTTCCACTTTGGCAAGGGCGTGCAGGGCACGTGCCGCCCGCCGCATCATGTCCACACTAGTGGGCTCGAAGTGCGCACCTTGTAAGTGCATCAACGAGCCCTGACTCTGTTGGAACTGGGTGGCTGCAAGACTGTCCTCCAAGAAGCCAAGAAGGTTTCCAACACTGGCCTTTTGCACCGCGATGGCCCGGGCCGCGACACTGTCGCCTTGCGCCAGGTTTGCGAGCAGCACCACCGCCATCTCCCGACAAACGGGCACTTTGCGGTCGCCAACCATGCGCACCAGGAAGCCGTAGAGCTTCTCCAAGCGGCTGAAAGGCGGCGTAGCCAGAATGAGGTCAACATTGTTATCCTGGATGCTAAGCTTGCTGAGGGTTTCCAGGACGAGTCTCTGGGGAGACAGCGTCCCGTTGAGCCCCAGTGTGGGGAAGGGGTCGATGGCTTCCGCCGAAGGGCACACGGCCCAGTGGAGCAGGCCGTCCAGTAGCGGCAGGCAAATACTTTCAGGGTAGACTGACAGGTCCAGCTGGCCCGAGATGTTGGCTAACGTGACCAAGCAGTTTTCCCGCAGAACCTCGAGACAGTCCCACCACCACTCGTCTCGCTCGCAGCTGACCCCTTCGTCTTCCTCTTCCTCTTTCTCGTAGGTAACCGGGGCCTGCTTGCGTTCAGGATGCCAGTGGTGCAACAGCACCAGCCGGCCAAGTAACAGCAAAAGTCCTGGATGCTTCGACATCTCCAGATCATTGCCAGGAATGAAGGAAAGACTGCGAATGATGTTGGAAACGCAGATGCAGCGGCGAGCGAGGGAGTCCTGCCAATCCGAGAGCGTACAGAGCGGGGTCTCGTCTTTGCTGTGCGGTTCGTCCTCCAGGATCTTGATATTGCGACTCTGTTGCGCGAGATCAATGCCAAAGAGAAACGTATTCTTCTCCTTGTCACCGTCTTGGTTGCATCGGACCGCTTCCTCCGTCACCAAGCCTTGCCGAGCCGAGAGCACATCATCAATGGTGGCCGTTATACTTGTCGACGTGCTTGCTGTTGTAGTGCTTTTACCTTCAGACAATGGTTGGTCTGGGGATGGCTGAGGTTGCTGCTCTTCGTTTGCCTGAGGCTTCTCAGAATCCTCCGTAACAGTCTCCACTACTTGAGACACGTTCTTGCGTGGCTCGACTTCCACTGGCACCCGTTTCCGATGCTTCAAGAGCTCCATCCTGCTCTCAAAATGGGTTTGTATGTGCTCTGTGGTGTCACCACCACCTACACTCCAATGGATAAGACCGCTATCAAAGGCTTGTCGCCGACCCAGTTTACTAGTGCACCCAATCACAAACGGGTCTTTTTTCCTCAATATCTTGATGGGAAGCTTGTCGAATTTACTAGCCTGCTTTGGCCTCTCCTGGGAGGCACTAGTGTCCTGCAATGGGGTGGATGATCGGAGATGATCTTTGCAAGAATTATCCTCGCCTTCCCTCTCTTCTACATCGTTCTTGTCACTGGATTTTTGGACCTGTGTAGACTCCTCTTTCTCTTGCTTGACCTGGACCTGTGACATCTGCACAGTGTTGTTCTCTACATCTTCATCGTCATCCTCGTCCTCCTCTTCCATCTGCTCTGCCTCTGGCCCTTCCTCATCAGACATCTCAGGGTCAATGGCATCTGGGTCAATTAGTGTACGCTGCCCAGGGTCGCCAACCTCATACTCTTTCAAGATGCCAAAGATCTCAATGAGGCACCTTCGGAAATACTCAACAATGAGCTCAAGGAAGCCAGGAAGCTGCAGTCGGAAGATAAACATAAATTAGTCACACTAGTTGACCAACCTGACCCATCCCTAGTCATATGCTCTATAAAATCCACTCACCTGGTTCAGATTAAAGTTAGAAATGCTGTTGTCATCATAAAGAAGAATATTAATGGTATCTAAAGCCCAAGTGCTCTCGGCTAACAAGCCTGATTTGAGGGACATCATGACTCTCCAGGCCTCTGGTGTTCCTGAAACCGAACAAAAGCCAAATTTTAGACTACCCCACAAATGGATCTGGACACACGTATTCACGGGAAAAATGCCATGAGCTACTTACCAATATCCTTCATGGTAAGCCGACGACGTGGTTTCAGAATGGGCTGTGTGGCCTCTGTTGAACCTGGTGGAAATGCCACATCTCTCCGAATCAGAGGGGGCTGCACAGGTGGCTGGGCAATGTGTGATGCAGGAACTGGAGGTCCAGCCTTCTGGATTTTCATCCCTGTGTGCATGTATGGAGATTTACTGGGCGAGGTCCTGTTCTCCATTGGTCTTGGCATTGGTGCAGGGCTGGACACTTGTGGAATGTGGTTCTGGGAGGACTGATAGTTGGACTGAAGAGGTCTGGACATTGGCGGCCCAGAGGCTCCAGGCACGTATGGGGGCTGCCGCTGGTTAACATGGCCAGCCCAAGGTCCCTCGTGGTTCATGCGCTGATCTGAAGGCATCATGTCTTCAGAACGATTCATGCCATGGTAGCCTTGACTTTGGGATGGGACACCAGGGGGCCCCTGGCGATTATGATAGTTTGGGTAGTTCATCTCATTACGTCCAGGCCACATGGGACCTTGGGGTCCATCGGGGACTGAAGGCATGGAGCCACTCATGGAGCTACTCATCATCTGTGGTGGCATGGAGGGCTGGGAGTTTGGACCACCCGCATTAGGTCCTCGATCTCGCCCGAAACCAAAAGGAAACTGGCTCTGTGGGCCTGGTGGGCGTCTGTCGGAGCCTGGATAGGCGTTATACTGGTTATACACATCTGGTTGGGCCTGAGGTCCACCTGGGGCCTGGGCTCCCTGCTGCTGACCACTGAAAGGGTACATATCCCCTTCATGACGCTTTGCAGGAGGACCGTAAACACCATCAACTGGTCTCTTCTGTGTGTAATTCTGTATTTGAGAAAGATTTTAGCCAATGCCACACCTATTAACAATATAATTCTAAAAAGGTTGTGTTGCACTGACCGGCTGCTGTTGTGGGTACATTCCTGACTGTTGGTTTGGGTATGATCCACTAGGGGGAGCACCTTGGCCAGGGTATTGATTACTGTAAGAATCAAGCCTGCAAAGCAAAACACAGAGTTTCAGAAAGGCCCAAAAAGCATGGATGCTCAACAGCAAGTAGCGCAAAAAAAAAGAAAAAAAAAAAAGAAATGAGCATTGGTAAAAGTTTAAGCATTTTTGATTAAATGCTAACCTCTGTTGCTGTGGAGGCCGGTTGGGTGAGTACATCCCTGCATCTGAAGGCATCATGTTAGGCTGTGGACCCATACTGCCATCTGGGCCCATACTTGAATCTGGTCTGTGAGGAAATAAAGAAACTGTGTTTGAGAAACTTGGCTGGGTTGTGTGTTGAAATGTGAAAAACCATTGTAATTTATTAGCTATTATAACATTCTATATTAACGCTCATCTGATTTCTGTATTAATGGATTGCCATAATGAACTCACTTAAGGGAAATACTTGGAATAAATGCTCTCACCTTCTGTCATATCCTGGACCATATGGGTACTGTTGTCTTTGACCCATCGGCATATTTCCCATAGGTCCTGGGGGGCCTCGGTTATATTGTTCACCCATGCCACTGTTTGGGCCTTGACCTGGGCTCATGAACTGCTCACCCACTGAAAATGCAAGCAAAGTGTCACACTGAGTGTCCTCTTTTGTATACTAAAATATTATATAAAACCTATGATTCTTATCCAGCGAGTTATTACATGCCAAATCATTAAAAGCACAATCTATACTTTGAAGTATAGCTAGTAAATAACGTCTATTTAAAATAATGTTTTTTTGGGTATTCTTGTAGGAAATCAGTCTCTGGGATAAAAATCATGAGTTGTACAAATACTTTAAAGAGCATACAATTTAAAAGTTCAAAATGTTCATGTAGCAAAGTACATACAAACTGAACAGTAATAGAGTTGTCTCAATATTACAGTAGCACTACTAGATAAGAGAGATTCCACTGGAATGATATGACTAGAACAGTCACCTTTTCTCATACCACCAAAGGGGTCCTTACTGGGCTCGTAAGGCCCCATGCGGCCCATCATGTCTGTTCCACCCATACCAGGCTGATAACCTGAATTGGGGGTCACAGAGTTGCGTCTGGAAAAAGCTGGATCCCCACCGTCAGCAAACGGGTCCTGCAAATTCACACTGCTCCTGTGTGAAACAGATAATGTCAGATATACTCTGGCCCTTCTGAATGTCCTGTCCCAAAACTGAGAGAGACAGCATTGAGATGTACCTAGCACCAGGCATGGGTGGCATCTGACTGTGCGGTGTTGAGGCAGGTGTAGGGGGTTTCAGGTCTCCACCTTCGGCCATAGAACTGCTGGTCGATTGAGGCGTCTGAGGACCCTGTAACGATCCTGATCCAGCTGGGGAGAAAAAAAAAAGATGAGATCTGTCAGTCAGCAAATCCTAAAGGAAGTTTAGTCGACGTCATATTGTGTGTAGTAAACACTGTGTGCTTTAATAAGAACCACAAACCAGAAAACCAAAATCCTTGTCCAGACGGCTGTAATTTAAACATCAAATACGTTCCGACTGCCTGCTATTTCGCTTTCGCAGCACTTTCACTGTCATTGTGGACAGACAGCATGCCAACACGCAGTGACACACTTTCGAGGAAATGCGCTGAGCTCGGCTCATTTGGCAACCTTCCCCTGCCTGAAATCACGCTGCTTTTCATGCCGCTTAATCTCATTTGAGGACTTTCCCCCACCGGTGACACAGGGAGAGGTGCTCTGCCAGCTAAGTGCTCAGAGAGTATCCTTAGGTTTGAGGCTCCATATCCCAGCATGACAGTGTCTCCATTACTACCACTCAACCAGCAGCTAACAACACACTTACCAAGCAGATAAGTGCTTAGTCATGTGTTGAAGAACAAGAGACGAGGCAATCGGCTTAACTCTGACGTCATGCGTCTCCGTTTCTGGGCCCAAACGCTCTGTCAGATGCCACAAGCAAAGAACACATGGCGCTAATATACACTCACGGTTTATTGTAATACAAACCTTTATCTCCACACTGAAATCTCAGATGGCCAGACAGTGATTCATCTTTAGTGAATTGTTAAAGTATTGTGTCCAGGATGCCATGAATCCAGAGACCAGTTTTGAAGGTAACGCATTACAAGTAACCAGAGTTATGTAATCAGATTTTTACAAGTAACTAGTAAAAGTCAATACATGGGAAAACAAACGTAACACATTACTTTTAAATTTACATGAAAATATCTGAGTTACATTTTCAAATAAGAAATGCCAGTTACTTTGTTTTCCCATGTATTGACTGACAGCTCTCGTGTTGCCATGTTGAGAGTAATATGGAGTAAGTGCAGAGGCGTTGTGTCCGCTGTTTGAACATGATGTTACTGTAGATCTAGACTAAAGGTAAACATGCATTCACTCATCTCACTTGCACAAAAACAGATTCAGTATTCCTCAAAATGAATAAAAACAGTGAAATGCAAACCTGCAATAATTAAATGTTAAATAACACAAATATCCTGTATGTATTTTTTAACCATTGTCTTTGTTGCTGACCTTCAATGATACAATTCAACCATACTAAGCAAAAAAGATGTTTTTTCATTCATGCAATCCAGAATGGCAGCACAGCTGAAAGGGTGTTTTAAGTGTAAATTTATATTTCCTTCAGTCTGAGGGAATGAAAGGGCTTTGTCATTTGCCAGAAATAAAGCTTTTTTATATTAAAAACAAAAAAGCAAGCCCAGCCCAGGTGAGAAAAAAAATAACACGCATGTAACGCAACACATTACTTTCTATAAAAGGTAACGCAATTAGTTACTTTAAGGAGTAACGCAATAGTGCAATGCATTACTTTTAAAAGTAACTTTCCCCAACACTGCTGGAGACTGTAGTGTACACACCATGAGTTTTTTAAAGCCTAGCTCTAGTGTGATATGAATAAATAGTGCTCATAAACAGTGTTGGGGGTAACGCATTACAAGTAACGCGCGTTACGTAATATTACTTTTTTCAAGTAACTAGTAAAGTAACGCATTACTTTTTTAATTTACAAGAAAATATCTGAGTTACTTTTTCAAAAAAGTAACGCCAGTTACTTTTTTTTCCATTTATTGACTGACAGAGCGCTATGTGAACATTAGAGATGCGCGGATGAGCTCAAACGTCACCCGAATCCGCTGCTTCAAATAAATTATCCGCCCGCACCTATATTTTTCTCTGATTTAGACAACCGACCCGACCCGCACCCAATCATCATATTACAATGATTCTAATTAGACTAATTCTTAGTTTTGCATGATGATGTGATGAATGGATGGTTTATTTTTAACAGCAGATTCAGTGATGTGAGAGCTGATCTATACGCATCACATCTGCCGCGCATTACGGCTCCGACGCGGCCACCGGAGCTGATCACTGTCGCTCTAGTCAAGTCAATACTTGTGTTTATACCCATAGATATGTATATCGGGTGGAAATAGTAAGGAGATATTTGAATTATTTATTAATAAACTAGTGTTTTCTGTGTCAGTGTCATAAAGATGAAGATGATGATCCTGACTCGCCATCTCCTCATTAGACGCGCCTTTAGAGGGAAGTGCATCTTCTTGGAATATAATGAAAGAGTTTTTGTTTTCGATTTGATTTATTTCGTTAAGTAGTCATTTAAAGCTTTCTATAGATATATTTATGATGTCTGTGAGGCATGTATTCGTTGACTTTCGGTTCATTTTTGTGAACTCCTGTTCAAGACGAGACGGTGCATCATTGTTTATTTTATAAAATTATTTTATACTGTATATTTTATAAAAAGTTTTGTGGATATTGTGAGTGCACACAAATAAAAGTAAACACTTTACAGTTCCGAATGATGTATTACTCTCACCTTTATGAGCAAAAATTACGGCGTAAGTTGTTTCCACTGAAAAAAATCCAATTGATTGCGCTGATGTCTCCATGTCCTGCGCTTTAGCTTCTGCTCTCTGCACAAACTAGGATGCAGCGCACATTTATCTAGGTTTAAATGTTTAAACATTGTTATATGCTTGAACTGTTTTAGTATATCTATATTTGATTTTAGGCAAGTCGTGATGATTTGAGAAGGCTAAACTGATCAGACATAATGATCAGCCGCTGGCCGCTTGGTCGTTATCCTACTTTAAGAAAGAAAAAACTTAATTAACGAACAAAAAAATGCTCCAAACGTTTTTCTAAATTAACTTAATGAAAAAAAAACCCGAAACGAATCACTTTGCCATTACATAAAAAACTGAACAAATTTTAATAGCTGAAACAGTATAATATAATACAACCGCCATCTGCGCATCACTAGTGAACATGCTGTTACTGTAGTTCTAGACTAAATGTGAATGTGCATTAATTCATCCCACTCGCAAAAAACAGATTTAGTATTCATCAAAATGAATTAAAACAGTGAAATGCAAACTCAGAATATGACGCAAACCTGCAATAATTAAATGTTAAACAACACAAATGTATCTAATCCCATTTTATTAACCAATGTCTTTGCTGCTGACCTTTGATGATCCAGTTCAACCATACTAATAAGCAAAAATGACTTTAGATAAACTAACAATCGTGCTTCATTTTTTTTATTGCTGAAGAGTGTTGAACCTTCTTCTCGTGCGTTCTACTTTACAGACGTGAATTTACTTTTCCTTCAGTCTGAGGTTTATTCATTACACTTTTTGGTGTGAAAGGGCTTTTACATTAGAATTTCTTATATTAAAAACAATCAAGCCCTGCTCATATTTAAAGTAACGCAAAAGTAATGTAACGCATTACTTTCCATAAAAAGTAACTAAGTAACGTAATTAGTTACTTTTTTAGGGAGTAACGCAATATTGTAATGCATTACTTTTAAAAGTAACTTTCCCCAACACTGCTCATAAATGGCTGTTCAGCTGAAACATGCAGTGGCTTGGACCTGGAAACAGTATTCCTTATGCCACAGCTGCAAGTGATTTCTGAGAAACACTATTGAAAACTGAAATCAACACCCAAACAAACAATTGTGAATATCTGCTAGCAGCCTGTTCTGTGCATGCTGGTAAAAATAATGTGTTTGTGCATAGTTCTGCTGGTGTAAATAGGGAAAAACCAAAGTGGTTTGGGTGCGATTAGACAGAGCACCACAACTCTCTTATAGCCAATTAGCAATGGGGGGATACATCCATGATGGGGAGGAGAGAGAGTGAGCAAGCTGGAAATTTGTAGAACGACTGTAGATAAAGAGATGCCCTAGACATTAACAAACAGGAAAATGTCTAAGAAATATAACCTAATAAAGAAGGGTTAAGATCAGGAACGAGCTATTTTTTTGGAAAAGCTTTCCAGCGCTGGATGTTAGAGAGCGGGAAGGCCTGAAAATGGATACTGAGGTTGCTTTGTTTCTGCCTGACACGTAACATTGGCTTTACCATTTCACAGAACCAAGACATACTGTTGTTCTAATATTAGCTACAGTAACAGAACTGATTCATCCATACTTGTGCAAGGTGTCTGAAGGGCGAGCTATTAGCCAATGCATGTGTTACATACTGTGTTTGTGAATTTGGGGTCGGAGCAATAAAGGCAGGGGTGTATTTCTTTTGGGTAGTGCTTTGTTTGTTTGGGTGTTGAGTTCAAATTTGACCCTGGACCACAAAACCAGTCATAAGGGTCAATTTTTTGAAATTGAGATTTATACATAGCTAAATAAATAAGCTTCCATTGATGTATGTTAGGATAGAAAATATTTGGCCGAGATACAACTATTTGAAAATCTAGAATCTGAGGGTGCAAAAAAAAAAAAAAAACCCTAAATATTGAGAAAATCGCTTTTAAAGTTGTCCAAATGAAATTAGTAATATGCAATGCATATTACTAATCAAAAATTAAGTTGAGATATATTTACGATATCTTTACTTAATATCCTAATGATTTTTGGCACGAAAGAAAAATCGATAATTTTGACCCATCCAATGTATTTTTGGCTACTGCTACAAATATACCCCCGCTACTTAAGGTTTTGTGGTCCAGGGTCACAAATAGGGGTCGACCGATTATCGGCGCCGATATTAAGCATTTTTATGATTATCGATATCGGTCATTTTCAAAATCGATTTGCTGATAAAATATTTTAATTTTGAAACGCTCTATTTGCTCTGATGCAGCCTGTCAGAACTCACCACTCTGTGGCCTATAGAAATCTCCGCCCACCACACATCTGATTTGTTGGGAGTCACAAGTCCAACCAATCAAAGTGGAAGGCTAAAGGCACAGAAATTTTTGCACTCTCACCAAAAGCGCTTGCTAACTGGAGCTGCCTCAGTGATCACGCATCAGTTGTCTCTCAAGACAGCAGCAGACATTGCTGAAGTTGCAATAAATCACAATCCACTACACTGAAGTTGCAAAACACCTCAATTCTATCTATGGTTTCCGCAATGGGGAAAACGTGGATGGAATCGTAGAATCCAGTCACATAAATGGAATTTACTGTATAACGCGGAATGTCACAGGATTTGTCAAAGTTTGGATGAATTAATCAAAAGTAGGTCAGTAAACTTAAATCGACTCGCGATATGGACTAGTATCTGTAAATATTAAGCTGCAAAAAGACTATTTAAATATGAATCCTGCATGTTCTGCGTGGCACAGACGCAGTTTTGTTTACTACACACATACTGAAGTGAGCGATGCTCACCGTGTTTTCAGCATCTGCCTTCTCACTAAATGAGGACATAAATACATGAACAACATCCCCATAACTGCTCGGAGAGTTACTTCATGAGCATTTGACCGTTTCATTTGAGTAAAACTATCGCCATATCATATACATAGGCTACAGAAGGTCCTCATGGCAACCTGTCAAAATAAAAGTTCGGTTTAGCTACTACTACTACAACAACAACATTACAACTTTTGTTTAAAAGAATAATCACATTTCGCTATTTCTTCCATGTTTTAATTTTAACAGTAAACCCCTTTGTTTGCCAAAAAATAGAGTTTAACTCTCATTTGATTAAAAGATAAATTAATATTTTATCCCTTCATTTGCACTGCACTGTAAATTAAAACGAATGGAAATTACTGTCACAAAGGCCAAGATTAAGATACTGTCACATAGGCCAAGATTAGGATGACAAAAATTGAGACATTTCAATAGGTTATTGAACCAAGTGTGCCTATAATAGGCTATTAGTGTTATAGTTTCATTAAAATAGTTGTGGTCTTCTTAACAACTTCTACAATGGAGCTATGAAGACAATTAAATTATTTACACTTATTATATACATTGTGCTTTTTTAAGTTAATCAATTGATGTGCATTAGATGTATTGAATAGTCACCTCTTGTAGGTTATGATTTAGTCATCAGAAAAGAATTAATGAAGAATTATGAGAGGTTATGCTATTACACATACATTTCTAACATGTAAATTATTGAAGCCAAATACTTACATTTCCCCAAGCTGTTTAGCTGTAGTACAGTATTCATAGGCTTAATCATGAAGCATACAGTGGCCCCACTTTTAACTCTCTCTTTATATTACCCTTATTGAAGATGGATGCACGGAGGAAGACAAGAGTAAGAAGTGCAACCAACACCAGGGAAGGCAGTTTTTGTCAGAGCCCATGTTAATCTTAATTTTGACATTAATTTTCATTTTTGCACCAGACATTATATATATATATATGTATATATATAAAATCGGTCTACTTGGTCTGTAATAATCGGTATCGGCCCTGAAAAACACATCGGTCGACCCCTAGTCACAAATATCAACAGTGTTTCATAAATCACGTACTGCGCCTTTAAGCAAACTACACTTTGATCAGTTTGATCACTTGGAGTACTAGACAGATAAACAGTCTGAATACTCATAAAATTACAAATGAGGCCCCATTTTGCTATGTTCCTCCTGATCAAACTTTACTGTTCCTTCAAGTCCTTGAGTGCTTGTGCCCATCCCACCAACAGGATTACTATGAGGCAACGTCCCTCATTTCAGCAGACATGAGGCAACTTGTATGTGTGTAAATGTCAGAGAGCCAAAGGAATGACGCAGAGAGAGAGACAAATGTGTGTGGATGAACAGCATGTTTGCGCGCCACATGTTGCAGCTCATCTTGCGGCCAGCTAGAGGACGATTACTACTGGCACGCCTGTCGGATGACTCATGCTTCCATTCATTAACTTGTACACAGACTGAGGTCACCGGCAGGTCAGACATATCCGTATCTCGCACTTCACACATGCTCCTTAACACACACACACACACACACACACACACACAATACCTCAGCCTCCCTCCTCTGGGCAAGGATATCCCTCTAACGCAGATAAAGAGACGGGGAGGGTGGGAATGAAAAAAAGATGAGGAAGAAAAATCCAGCTTGACTTTACATACCACCCCCTTCGTTTTTTTTTTTTTTCCCCCATTCATCTTTTTCTGGCTTGGTTCAGCCCTCCAGGGGTTTGCCTCTGAATCCTAAGGCCAGGAAAAAGCCGTCTGCAGCAGGGAAAAAAAGCAGTCAGCCTGGAGCACCTGACCTGGTGCCAAGCAGACATGCTCTACATCACAGGGGATCCCCTTTAACTCGCCCCATTTCTCTTGTAATCTCAGTCGCTCTCTGCTGAACTCACTCTCTGGCTCAGAGTCTTCTACATGAGACGTGTTTTTGGATTGAAAAACCGCTGGATGGAGTGAAACTGAATGGAGTGCATAACCCATCGGTCGTATTTAACACCCAGGCTTTTTGCCAGTTTCATACAATAGGCCGGACACACTGCCATTGTTCTAGACAAATGCTATGCTTGATACAGTAAATACATTCGGGATGTCTGTCCAGAGCACAGCTTCTAATTTATGCATTAAAAATAATAATAATATTCATATGCTGCATAACAACAGCGGAGATATTTTTAACAAGACACACCATTTAAAAAAAAAAAAAAAAAAAATGGCACAAGGCAATGGGAACTTCAAGGATGCAACAAAGATGTCCATCCGTCGCACTTGTGCAGAAAGAAGAGTGTGTACATTTTGATGATATACATTGCTGTTGTAGATTCAAAAGTTATGCACTTTCACTAAATGAACAAATGGAAGAATGATATTTAAAGCATTTTATTTATATGCACCAGTATACATCTTAGGGGGGGGGGGAAAACAAGAAACTAATTGAAAACAATTGATGTGCCAAATGTTCAGCAACAAAAATAAAATAAAATAAAAAATTAGCCAAAAAAGGCAAAAAAAAAATTAATAAAATAAACAAATAAATAACCATACAATTTTAAGCCAAAATAATTTTGAAGGGCTGAAACCACTGACCAAAACATTGCCATATTTAAATGGTGTTTCTTTTTGCCTGTCATTGACTATTTCATGTGCACAACATAGATAAACTATAGCAGGTAATCATGCGGAGGGTGGACACACTTTACCATACCCAAAAGAGTAAAATAGCAATGTGTAAAATGTGTTTGTCTGAAATAGAAAGCAGCTTGTTGCTGAAGAACTGGTTTCATTTATCATCTGAGAACTCGACACCCCGAACAGTACACTGAGTTCAAGTACCCAATCACCCAAATATAACCATCCAAACTTTTGTCATTTTAGTTTCAGTACTTTTTTGGAATTTTGTGAACATTTTTGATTGATCATGCAAACAAATCATGGCATGAATGTTTTTAATCAACTCAATCTCACAGAAATGTTTAACTTGGTGTTTGTTTTTTCTGAACTCTGTTAAAAGATAAATCCTAACACACTCATAGTCACTAGTGATAATAAACCTAATGGCGAAATAAAAAGTGCATTAAAAATTATGATTTTAATAATGTTGTTTATATTGGCAGCAAAATTCATTATTATTTCCCAGCTCTACTGTGAACACAGAAGGGCATAAATAAGCAATGCTATCCCAGCAGAACAGAGTAGTGTGGTAGCTAGCAGTACCGTAAATCACTATAAACGACACGAGGAATGAACGTCAAATGCTGGCGTCCAAACATTACCAGCTGTACTAAACCACATCAAAGCAAAACTCCATTAAAACAAGACATGCACACTATAAAGATTCACATTTACAATCACATTAATCTAGCAGTTATAGGTGCGTTAGAGCAGTGGGAAGGGGTTTATGTCAAGGCAGTTAACGTCTTTCAAGTCTGATTATGTCAGTTTCCTGGATCTCATGAACACATTGTACCTGCATTTGGGAAACTGGCTTAGAATAACAGTGCATTAACCTTTCCTTCAAATTCATCACAACTGAGAAAATGCTAAAAGAAAGCACCAAATCTCAAAACTAGTCAGAACGTATTTGATGTTTCATACACATCTCTGTGAAGATGGATTGTGGACAAATACGAACGCAAAATGGCAGAGCTACCTAGTGCAATAAAGTCTGAAGAACTAACACTGAAAAGAGGCCTTTCTGCATCAAACCTGGCAAGGACATGGGGTTGGATTTTGTTTCACATAAAAGACCTGTCTGCACTGACCTGGTGAAGGAGGCTGGACCTTAGTCTGGTTCTTTTTAGGGTCATTGTTGATGATGTCGGGCGGTGGGTCTTCCCCTCGCTCGATCTTGCACTCGAAGGCGTACAGACACTGGATGTACTGTTTCTTCAGAGAGCTGGCAGCACTACTGGATGTGCCCACATTCAGGTTAGTGGCTATTTCCCTCCACTTCTTATTCTTGTTCACCTGAAAACAGCAGACAGACAGAATTAAAGACTGAGGAGACATTCAGTGGATTCAAAAGTTCAAAAATTAAAAAGTCAACAAGAAATCATAAATGACCTTATAAAACTTTTGTAATGTTCTTGGTCTTATTGTGCAAATCGTAATGTTAAAATTATATTATTATAAGAGTAAAATTACAATAATAACCAAGGCTGTGGACAACAAAAACAACATGAAATAAAAATGGATATAATGTTAATTATAAATGAATATGTATATATAGTGCATGTATTTATCAAAATGCTCCTCTCTAGAGGTGTTTTTTTTTTCTAGTTGACTGTCGAGTTTACAGACATTGATTGGCTTTCCTGAGGTAACTAATGTTACAAGCTGTTTTATTGACGTTTTCTGCAGATGAAACACTATTTGAGTGTTACATTTCAGTAAGTTGTACGGTTTCTTACAACACCTTCTGATTTTCATGTTTATATCAAAGAAGAAGAGGTTATTGATTCATGTGCTTAAACTGAGCTGGTGTTAGCAATCAGTGATGTCACATTAAAAAAAAGGGGTCAAAACCACATGTATTGTTTTGTATTTTGTAATAAAATTGACATTTTGAATCTGTGACTTTCATATTAAAAGTAACAAGGCACAAAGCTTACAGCAGTTATTGGCTGTATATGAAATTTTTATTTATTTATTTTTTTTCAAATTCCGTTTTTCCATTTTAATTTTTATGGATTCCAATTTTTTTTCTGTTTTTATTTTTCTGGACTATTTCAATGGTTAACTTGAAGTTTATTAATCAAAAAGCACGTCTTAAAACCATGCAACTTATACAATTTTACTGCAATTTATTAAAAGTTTAACAAAAATTGCATTTTTAGAGTCTTTTTTTTTTTGTAATCAAATGAAGCCATAAAGCAATTTAATTTTTCTCGTAATCCACTGAAAATTAAACCCTTTCAATTGTTTTGATAAACAACATCCTGCATAACAGGTGTACTCTTAAAATTAAAACATGGAAGAAAAATTGTGTGATTATTCCTTTAAAAATAAAGTCTTAATTTTATTAGTAGTAGTATTATATTAAGATGCACATTCTACTGTACGAAAGTAATATATTTCTGTCACAATTTCTTCAAGTTGAACCAGTCTTTTATTTTGACTGGGTTGCAGTAAAGAGTTTTGTTTGTGTGTGTATATATGATGACAGTTTTTCTAAAAACTGACTCTCAGAGTAGCTCTGGGAAGGATGTTTGTGTGTTCACGCACTCATTTAGTGAGACGGCAGATGCTAAAAGCACAGCGAACATCATGTGCGCTTCATATAGTAAACGAAACTGCAAGTATGAGCCATTCATTCACACAGAGACACAAAGAACATGCAGGATTCATATTTAAAATGGTCTTTTTTGCAGCCTTTGCGGCTTGATAACAAACGCTAGTCCATATCCAAATTCCATGACATTCTGCGTTATACAGTAAATGACATTTTTATAACCGGATTCTGCGATTCCGTCTGCGTTTTCCACGTCGCAAAAATCACAGGTCCCTACTAAATGGTTTCCTACTAAATAGTCCTATCTTCTTGAAAACCATACTGTCTTGTTTTACCTTGTTTACATCATTTCCTGTCCTATAATAGCTCCTAAAAAACCTTTCTGTACAGCTACCATATCACACCTGAGTGAGGCCGCCAATCTCTTTGACGGACACGTAGAGGCGGAAGAGGTCGAGGGGCTTGCGGCCCACCGCAGGGAGATTGTTCATGCCCATGGCTTTCTCCTCAGTAAACGCAAGGTAACGATCCACCCACATTTTGCGCTCCGGTTCTGGGCCCAGCTCGTACAGACGGGTTATCTTCTCATTAGTGGTGGTAGAGGAACTGGACTTCTGCAAGGACGAAAAAAAGAGCAAAAATGGTAAAATGCACCCACATATTAGATTCCTGCTGTTTAGTTATATAAGGGAAAAAAATCCCCCATGCAACTTTCATAAACAGGAAGCACACTAGCGGGTATATCAATGCACTGTATATGTGCAACGCGCATTTCAGCAGAAAAGCATTTTCATTAATGATGTATAAAGCCAGGACCGCAGGGAGCAATTTCAAAAGCCCTGAATGAGCGTTACTCCTCCTCGACATTCTCCGGCTATCACAACTCTCCATACAGATGATCAGTCAAGCGCTGTTCACAGGGCTCAGGGCTGCCCGCCTGCGTCCTTCGGCCTGCAACAGCACGGCCCCGACCCATTTAAATATTAATAGCTCTTCACCTTTTTCGATTCGGGCTTAGGCGTCCCATCCACTTTGTTATTCAACTTCTGAGACTGGTTGAGCTTGTCCATGCCAAACTCTGGACTGGGAGCCATGCCTAGGAGACAAATGCAAACACTGTGTCACTGTGGGCCAAAAAGCATTTTATTCAATTCAAAGATTCACAGTTTGAACTATTAGCAAAAAAACTCAAATTCAGGAAGCAAAGCAAGCAAGTTCAGTTCTTACCTGCAGAGTTATTGGACATGTTTCCGGGCATGGGGTACGGTCCTGCTTGATTCATCATACCCTGCATGCTGTTCATGGGCGGGGCATATGGAGACCCGGCTCCCATCATTCCCTGGTTCATGTTGGGATATCCAGGTGGTCTAGAAGAGAAATGAATGAGATGATTTAGCTGAACTGGAAGATCTTAAATGGTATGAATGACCCTCTTTCAACACATTGCCTTCACTCGTACTGTCATGATCTGATTTTCATCTCTCACAGTGTGATCAGACTGAATCCAGCTGTGCTCCGCAGGACTGTAAAATCTCTGCTGCAAGTCTGAGTCCCTTTAGGATTTCACAAAGTATTTAAATATAAAAATCACACTTGCATTTGTGTCATATTTCCACATTTGCTAAACATTAGCTAATATAGTTTCTGAGCCTCAGATTAATCGAAATCCATAATTCCGAGCCTAAACAAATTAGTCAATACGTGTTCAAGTGTCCTGCCTTTAGCACAGTCAGGTTTATATGGAAGTGTTTAAAAGGAATAGAAAAGATTCGATAAAAGACAGACCCATTTGATCGATGGAGAGTGTATTTAATATTTATAATCTCTCCAAATCATTCAGTCACAACATTCGCTTGTCTATTTCCATCCTGTTTGCTTCCAAAAGGTGCGAGAGAGATGCAGCCATGTCTCTCTGTATATTAATCTGTATATGTATAAAATCCGTATATTAGTCCTCATCATGCCTGAAATCACCAGTAGATTACATTTAAATAAGCACATTATTTTACTGGATATTAACTTTGAATATTTTGAGTGAATGCAATCACTTACAATAAATAAAAATATATATATATATATATATATATATATATATATATATATATATATATATATATATATAAAAATAAAAATGAACAACTATTTATAAAAAAAATATATAAAATAATAAAAAGAGCCAAAACAATGTCACAATAATAGACAGTGATCAAAATATTAAATTGTGAAAACACTAAATAATAGTTTAAATGTTTAAAATGTACACTATATAATCAGTGTCACTGAAAGATTGTTTGCTAAAAATACAGAAATGTGTTAAAAATGTTAACTAACCAGAATTATGAGTATTTCTATGCTGGTGACATCATCATTGCCTTGTGAATGGGGGACTAGGATCGCAATTCCAGTAATTATACACAAAACTATTTACAAGTAAAGGTCTTTGCACACTGAGTCCGAAATTTTGCGTTTTGTCCGAAACGTATGCGTTTTTTCATATTCATCATCACGCACAGAAACCTTGCACACTGAGTCAAAATGCTTGCTACGGATGCAAAAAAACGCAGAAAACCGAACCCGATCCGAATTTTATGACGGTCGAAAGTTTCGGAGGCAGTGTGAAAACGTGATTGACAACATGTGGTCGTATTTATTTTTTAACGTGCGAAAATATCGGACAAAAATTTCAGTGTGCAAAGACCTTAATCCTACTCTTACTGTCACTAGCACTAAGAACACGAGTACATCACGATTATTGGTGTTTTCTCTACAAAACACCACAAAAAAGGAAATATCACAACTTTGAGGCAAGCTATAGCAAATTCAGTCATTATAGGCCACAAAAATCAGATAAAAATGTCTGAGAAATGTCCTATTTGTGAAATCAGCTGATTTACAGCTTCAAGCTTCATTTACACTGAGTTTAGATAATCGGAGCTCCAGTGACTCAACTTCCTACGACCAAGCTAAGCATTTCTGCATCAGTGTTGGCAATCAGTGGGATGGTTCTCATGCTGAAAAACTGACATTGTCCGATCAGATCCAAACTTTTCCCAGTCCAAGAGGGCCTGGATTCTGCACAGGCTCGTTTCAGTGAGTTCAGAAGCACATGTGGACTGTACCTGTGTATGGAGTTGGATGGGCCATGGTGCATCCCCGCTGCTGCCACGGGATCCTGAGGCTTTCTGTTCATCCCAGGTGGCGGACACATTCCTGACGCCACCTGAGGAGGCATGCCGCCCATGTTGGGGCCCATGCCAGGGCCGTACGGCCTCGTACCCATCTGCCCCGGAACCATGCGTCCCGGAGGCATCCCTCCATACGGCCCCCCTCCAGCCTGCCCTGCCATAGGGTTGATGGAGCCGCCCATGCCAGGACCACTCGGATAGTTAGCGTTCGGCATGCCTCCGTAACCCGGCGGCCTCGGGTAACCTGTGCAACAGATTCTGAGGTTAATGTACACTCTATAGGCTCGAGTAAAATATGATTGATGTTCTCGAAAAACATCAGTGTTCAGTCGAATCGAAGCTTCTCACCTTGTGGTCCGTACTGACCACCTTGTGGCCCATAGTTTCCCATGGAGTTGTTCTGTGGGAAGGAACCCATGCCACTATGCATTTGGCCTCCAGACGACTGCCGTGGGGATAAAGTTGACCCAGGTTGAGGAGAGCCGTATGGCATCTGAGGGTTTCTTATGTATACTGTAGAGAGCAGACACAGTTACGCTACAGTAAGCCTCCCTCGAGGTTATCTCTTTTGTTGATAAGTGCTTCTCATTACAAGTATGGGAAGTTGGACGCTACATGTTGCATTCCCAAATGCACATTTAAGCGACTCAAACTCGGAGCAGATGCTGAGACGCTGAAAACACTGGACCATTAGCTGCTCACGCATAAATGAACACAGTGCCGCACTTCACTCCGATTAAACATTTAATTAAAACACAGCCTTTGCAATTTGATAACAGCACTAATCCATATTGTGATTTCAGTTTTATTTCAATTAACTGTGCAGCAAAGTAAAATTAAAAACATGTATAAAATGTCACAAGACTCACCTCTATCCTGACCCATGGAGGAATGTAACATACCATCCGACTGGACACTCGAGGGCCTGGGGGGCATCTGGTTTCCTGTAGGAAGTTACAAAAATGGGCAACTTATTATAACCTTGTTGTTTGAAAAACTAAAATGCACTTGAGCATTTGCACCTACACTGAACTATACTGTTAGTGCAAATAACATTAAAGAAACTGCATGAATGAGAGTCCCACCAGGCATGGCTCCGGGCGAGAGGGGTCCTGTGCGTGAGGCCGGGCCGCTGGCGGGCGAGCCCACAGGTGAGGGCGAGGGGCCGCGGATCCCCGGCAGGTGAGGGGAGGTGTGGGGCGAGAAGGGCGACTGCGCTGGGTTACTCTGCTCCCCCTGACTGCTGGACACTCCTGATGTGCTGACGCCCGGACTCAACGCACCCTCTGTGCCTGTGGGCAGATCATCGATGGAGCCCGACAGATCCTGCGCAGGAGAACCAGACCAACAGAAGCGTGTCATTAGTGGTGGTTGATAAGGCAAGCCTCACTATCACCAATGTTGGGGAAAGTTACTTTTAAAAGTAATGCATTACAATACTGCGTTACTCCATAAAAAGTAACTAATTGTGTTAGTTACTTTTTATGGAAAGTAATGCATCACATTACTTTTGTATTACTTTTTGTCACCTGGGCTGGGCTTGCTTATTTATTTTTAATGACTGGAAACCCAAAAGTTATATTTCACACCGAGAGGTAAATTAACAAGCCTCAGGCTGAAGAAAATGCCTCTGCACTTACTCCCAATTTCTCTCAACACGGGGACAGGAAAGGTGTCACTTGCAAAGTCACTTGCATTACTTGTATGAAAAAGTAACTCAGATATTTTCTTGTTAATTTAAAAGTAATGCGTTACTTTACTAGTTATAAAAGAAAATTACTCGCATTGCTTAATGCGTTACCCCCAACACTGACTATCACTGCTGCTCATTCACAGCCATTTGAACAAACCCCAGAGTACTCATCCCACACTGTACTACAGACATGAATGATAGCTCAGATCACATTATTTATTGAGGAGAGACGTGCTAGTAGTTTTTACGGAAGCCCTAAGGGGACGCAGTGATGGAAAAAATATGAGATGAGAGGAAAAATTATTTCAGTGCTTTTGCGTTCATTTGCTAAACTTCTGCGTTCGCTCTCAGACGTTTTGCTGCTGATGGAAATATGAGATGGGAGGAAAATCAATATTGCTATGCTTTCTCAAAGCTTCTCTGAGGAGCGCAATACTTTTGTGAGTGTGCGAAAAAGCTACTCCAGAGAATGCAAAAGTTTTGCAAGCGATCTCTCAAACAGTTTTTCCATGCATCTCATATTTTTCCCATAGGGGCTCTGCTTAAATAAATAAATAAATGAAAAAAATCCAACTGTGGCTGATAAAATTAGCAATTATTGAACAGATTTTCATTGACCTCAACCATGTCTACAAACCAAAATACTGTATAGAATTGAGAATAAGCTCTTTTGAATTTTGTAAGCAAGTAACTAGCCAGGAACCACTCAAAACAACCAATACAGCAACATAAAAACCACTAGCAACTTCATATTAACCAGGCATGAGCATGTTATGGATGTACTTTTGGTATATTAGGATAAGCATCTTTCTTCTGTTTTAGAAACAGTGTAATAGTTATCATTAGCATAATAAAGCACATCATGCTAAAACCCTCACCAAAACACTAGGCATCTCCATTTAAATCCTAAAGGGACAGTTTACACAAAAATCAATACAGATATCTTTAAAAAAAAAAAATATATATATATATATATATATATATATATATATATATATATATATATATATATATATATATATATATATATATATATATATATATATATATATATATATATAAAAGAGACCACTTGGAAAATTCTCAGTTTCTCTTGATTTATGGTGCAAATTTATCCATTTGGTAAAAGTGCTTTTTGTTTATTCATAAACTACTGATGTAATTTCTTCCAAATTTTAAATAAAAATGTGTAAAGCATGAAATGACAACTGATCAAAATAACAACAAAAAATGGCATGTTTTCAGGCAGGTTTATATTAAACAACACAATACCAATTTTCTTTAAGTTCAGAAGAGTTAAGAAATCAATATTTGGTGGAATAACCCTGATTTTCAAATCACAACAAACGAAAATTGTTATTTTGATCAATTGTCATTTTCTGCAAAAAAAAAAAAAAAAAGGGGGGGGGGCTCTAAATGACAATATTTTTATTTGAAAGAAATGTTACAAAGCCACGCCTAGTAAATCCAGTGAAACTGAGAATTTAAGTGTTTAAGTGGTCTCTTAATTTCTCTCATAGCTGTATATGTATATTTTCTATCATATTTCTGTTCATCCATTGAAAAAATGCATGCCCCCAATGGCACAAGAAGATAGAAGATAAAAGCAATTCTATAAATCAAGCGGTTTAATCCAGGTCTTGTGAGGAGAAATGTAAACAGAAGCTCTAACATGCTTTCATGACGTATGAGAAAAACGTATTGATTTTCAAGCCAGTTCGTTTGAGTTGGTGTGTTTTCCATATTTGATGAGGTCTATCTGTGCTGATCAACGTTTATGTGAAAAAAATCCTAATTTAAATCTGAACAGCGGTCAAGATGGCAAGACTCCTTTCCACACAACGTGAGGAAAGTTACATTCTGATGTTATCAGGCTCCGTAGACAACAAAGCATGCCTTTTGTTTGAAGATAACAACACTACCTCTTGTGGAGAGGGGTGTTAACATTTACATACAGCAACCCCCATGCAGGAACTGCCCTAGTCTCCCTCAAACTTATCATTCGTAGGATAAGGACATCAGCATTTCCTGGATCAAAGACTGATCCAATCATCATGTGATCTTTCACTGATCACAATTCTTCATTCTGAAGATCTAAGTGTGAACAATCACTCACTAGGCGCGTTTCCATTACCCTTCAAATTGCGCAAATTGAAATTGCGAATTGAAAATCCACCTAATGGAAACGCGTCAATTTCGCAAAAACGCCCATATATCGCAAAAAAGTTTTTACGCTCGCATGAGGTGGTTTTTCAGGCAATGCGAAAAAGGAATAATTCGCAAAACTGCAATGGAAAAGTTTTTTCCGCATTTACAGGTCACATGGTGTATGTAAATTGTCATATGATCATTCTTCAATGTACTATAACCTCCAAGAAACACTTAATATGTGGCCACTCTCAAGTGTAAGGGGCTTTTCCTGCCATTCATGCTTAGACAATTTACACTGCACACGTCTGCGGTGCAGTGTGGCTCTGATACGGCCACCGGAGTTGATCTCAACCACTTTAGTCTATGCTTGTGTTTATATGAGCTGAGCCGAGCCGCGCCACGCACGTTTCTGAAGCGGCTCTCCGCGCTGCTTTTGTAAAGATACATGCACACGCCTCCTTCGATTAAATATAGCCAAAATCCGTCAAATCCCATCAAATTCCGTTGCCATGACTTATGTTAATGGAAACGCCGTCATTTCGCAATACTTTTTTATCGACATTTATAAAATATCGCCAAAGTTTTGCGCAAATCTGTAATGGAAACGCGCCTACTACCTCAGACTGACCAAACTGGTTTTACCTTGTGGAGAGGGGGGCTAACATTATTATACTGTAACCCCCATCCAGGAACTGCTCTGTTCTCCCTTACTCTTATCAAAGTGTGAACGATCATAAATCCCCCTTCACAGTTTTGCCATGTGGCCAAAGCCACAAAAGAAAAACATGTTTGCATGCATTCATACAAAATGGACACAAAATTGACTGAACCTTCCTCATATCAATTTATAGTACTGTATATACTTAATAACCGATTTATGTATACACTGTATATATGAATGCATGGGTCAATGCTCAGCATTACCCAATGGTGTTTGGTCTTCATATTTTCAGCACAATGTGTAGGTTAACCTGGAATTAGTTTGGAAAAGTGAGTAATGCTTAGGAAAAACGTTAAAGACATTGTTCTGAATGTGGACTTTAAGCTCTGCAAATAGATCTCATGCCAGAGAGAGGCCATACCATGGCCACCTCTGACAGCTTCAGCCAATCAGAATGCTGGATCTGAAAGGTGCCAACTTGCAAACCCCGCCTTCTCAGGAAAGGAATAAAAGGTTCTCTCCAAGACAAAGTAGTGTGCTAAGGGGTGTGGTCTACTGCTAAGCCAAGAGCTAAGCTGCTAAGCTGGAGAAACAAGGAAGTTCTGCAAGAAGCGAGTTTGGGGAGTTTGGAAACTGCCACAGCAACAACGACCACAAGCTTAGTGCCCCCCAATCTTCTGCAGCGACTTCAGAATCGTTTCTTCAGCGATGCTCCGTTTGCGAGTTCCAAGCTGAGAGGATCTTCTGCAGTGAAAGTCAGCGTCAATGATCCTCCCTCCTGCGTGTTCCAGGTAGTCCGGATCTTCTGTACAGACTCCAGCACCTTCAAGGCCCTGGTTTGCGTATTCCAGACCAAAGGACCTTCTTGGTGCTCAGGAGTTCATCATTCACTAGTGCTTCGAGTTCAAGACTGTGAAACGGATCCAACTCCTCTCTTCCCACAGCAACGTGGCCCAGGTCAAGAAGTGGATGACGTCCCCACCAAGACACGGACCGTAAATATCACTCTTTCCAAACCTCCTTCCAGAGACCATTGGCATTAGTGTATTGTCAGGTTATGATTATGTAATTTGCATTAGATTCTATATAACTGATGTCAGTTAATAAGATTTGTTGGCTTGCATTATTACTTCCAGAAAACTTCAGTTTATCTTTCCATAAGCTAACGTCCATAATAACATCCAAAACCAGCCATCTTGCATTTATCATTCTTTGCACTTTATCCATTCATTGTATCCATTTAGTAGTTGTTAGTTACTCTCGTCTATCCCTTTGTTAATAAAACCTTTTTTTTTATTACACTTGTGTCTTCCTTGTGTTGATAATACAGTAAAAAGGCTCTACAAGTTAACGATCTCTCTCAAATCCTTCAGACTGGTCAGACTACAACTTCCTACAATTTAACTGTAATTCTAATTTATTCAACAATCTTCCATGATTGTTCTTTATTGTCGAGGTGCAATTCCTTGGCTGGTGCCCTGTAAAATAGTATGACCAAGAGTAAATATTAATATTAATATTTAAGCCCAAAACCATTACACTGGTGGTGCTACATAAATCTAAAATCACTGCATTTAATGGTGCCCTGTGTTAGGCTATCTAACATCTGATATCACTACAAATCTCTAAATATATCTTCAACAGATTTAAAGAGCTCCATTCATTTGAATTACTTTGTTAACCTTTTAAACCCTGACACTTTTGGTTTTGTGAACTTTCAAAACAACTTTAACTGTAGACTAAAGATGAACAAAGTCTTTTAGGTTTATTAACAACACAAGTGCAAGTAAACGATGACAGAATTTTCATTTTTGGGTGCACTTTCCCTTTAAAGCCATCTAGGTAAACTTACTAGCAAACCTAACCAATTGGCTATTCAGTTGTTGGACTATTAGTTGACCAAACAATCAAGTTCAGCACAGGCAAACAAGTTCTCTATAAAATAAACCCAGTTGACTGAGTGACAAAGCGTCAAAGCAGTGCAAACATCAGAGATATTTACACAAACAGCGCATAAATACAACACAACACGTATAACAACAGAAAAACCAGGCAAACATATCTTGAAAAAAGAAATAGACAACTATAAGATCATAAAATGTTCACTCAATATACATGAAGCAAGTCTTTGATTATTGATGGTTTTTGCCATTGCAGAACACAGGCTGCCTGAAAACAAGCCTGAGCGAAATGAGCAGCGAGTCCATATGGGGTGTGATGCTGAAATCAATCTGGCAGTCAGTCATAAAGCCTCCCAGTGGAGGAGTGTGTGTGTGGGAATATTTACACACTCGACTCGCGTCACGTGGAGCGCATGTGTTCAGCGAAAATTTGCAAGCTCATCTGCCAGTCAGATCAGAGAGGGAAAGGGGAAAAAAAAAAAATATGGGAGTGGAACGAGAAACACACACACACACACACACACAGAGAGAGGCCGACTGGAGCATGGCCAAGTATTCCCATAGAAATCTCACACTCACAGACTGGCTGCAGCCCCAAAGTCGGCAGTTTTGCACTTGAAACGGCGCCCGCTGCTATTTTTGGGCCGTGACCTGCTGGAGGAACCCCAGAGGGAGAGACAGGAGGAGGATGCTGATTCAGGCTCCTGTTTTAGCTGCCACACACACACTCTGCATGACCCAGCTCTGCTCTCCTAACAGGAAACAATCCTCGGCGGATTGGTGTTTATGTTGGCATGTGTGCGTCTAACAGGAGATTCCTGTGTGTGTGTGTGACCCATGAGGAAGGTGTTTATTACCCGAGAGTATGGTGTAAACCCAGTCTTAATGTCTGTGTTTGTGTGACCACAGTTTGACGCAATGGCACTTGGGAATGTGATCTCAAAGCATCACTGATCCCAAAGCGAGGGCATTAATTAATAAAGAGACTCTGAGGACTGAGACTCCATGTGTGTTCATACAAACCCAATAACAAATCCCATTCGGGAAACTTCTGCAATTTAACTAAGAATTGTTACAAATTCATTTTGCCTGATGATTAACGGTTAAGATACTGTTCAGATACTTGAGTTTGTTACGTCACAAAACTGTACCTTTGCCATTAATCTCAATGTCCACAAAGGGCAAAAAAAGCAAAGCATCATGGTGCTGATGTGACATTAGCATATGAATAGTGCTGAAAACGAACCCACAAAACTCCAAGAACTTTAGTTTATTATATATTTTGATTGTTTTGATAATGCATTTAGCCACTGATATAATTCTAGTACTTCCACCTCAGCTTAATACATTTTATCATGCAGAAATCCACTGACAGAATGGCTCAAAGTTTTCCTCCAAAATTAAAACTGAAAATGCACAAAGAAATAAATAAATATAATAATATTAATAATTCATCTGATTCCATCTGGGCTTGCATATGATTGGTAAACCAATCGTGAAGTCCATTCACAGAGAGAAATCTTAAAAATTAGGCTGCAAAAAATAGACCATTTAATTCAAAATTAAATGGCTTTGGTGCAAATAAATTTTAACTTAAGTTGCAAAAGATTTCTATTTCAAATAAGCACTCTTCTTTTTAAGTTTCTATTCAAAGAACGCTGGAAAAAGAAGTATCATGAGTTCCCCAAAAATAAGCACAAAATGCAGCTCTTTTCAAGATAATAATCAGAAGTGTTTCTTAAGCAGCAAATCAGCATATTAGAATGATTTCTGAAGGATCATGTGACACTGAAGACTGGAGTAATGATACTGAAAATTCAGCTTTGATCACAGAAATAAATTACATTTTACAATATATTACAATAGAAAATAGTTTTTTTAAACTGCAATAATTTTTCACAAATTTACTGTTCTTAGTGTATTTTGATCAAATAAATTCATAAATTTATTCAATAAATTCAAAGCTTAAGGATAACTTTCCCAATTTCCAACCGGCTTTGTACTGTTACACTGTCGGTAGTACATGTAAATGACAGTAGTTTATGTAAATGAACAATTATTTGTTGGCAAAAGTCTGCCAGATGAAGCAAAATGTTTGTCTGACTTTTGCTGACAAACATATGTGTGTGTGTGTGTAACATGGAGAAAGATAAAACACTGTTCATTTACATATACTACTGACAGTAACAATACAAAGCTGGCTGAAAACCGGAGAAGAAATGCTAGAATGCTAGATTACTATGACCTTAATATTAATCTAAAGAGAGTTCAAATGAACTGAGAAAAACAGAGAAATTCAATTAAAAACAACACACAGTGAGAGAGTTTCACTGATAAATAATAGAGGGAAAAAAAATCCGCTTTAAAGCCAAATCGCTCATCACACTGACTCTTTAACTGTAGTTTCACTCCGCTATCATAAGACCAGTCATCTGACCGACGGCTGAGCCTTTATCTAAACCCCTTCTGTCCCGACAGGAGCGTCACATGAACCTGTCTGACCCCGTGATCTCTGGAGGTCAGGGAGTCACGAGCGACACAGAGGTCAAGAGCGGCGGCTCAGGTCAGGTCATGAGAGCAACATGTTACACTGTCTGACCAGAGCAATACATCCACCGCCGCTTATCCTTCCCTCATCACTCTCTCTCTCTGGCTGAGCTTCAGAACAAATGCACAAATGTGCTTCTTAAAACTGGAACACACTACGTGAATTTTGCCCTGATTTACAGTCCAGAAGTCCACGTTGGTTGCAAAAACTCAGAGTCTGCAGATTTTGGTCAGTCGGAGACTTCACAGTAAAATCACAGTGGATAACAGACACATATTATAATACCTTTATCTTCAGGCTGTGAGTTCATTCTAGGTCTGTAAAACTCCAAAATAAAAAATATAAATATTATATATATTTCTTAAATATATATTTGTGTGTGTATTTATATATGGGTCAAAAATGAAAAAGGATTTTCAAGCATCAAAACAATAAATGTAACAGCTTCAACTGTTGTTGTTGTTTTTCAATACATTAGAAAGTGTCCCGTTTAATCAATTTTTTTTTCTGCACAAAAAAAATAAATATATAAATAAATAATTACACACACACACACACACACGTGTATGTGTGTGTGTGTATACACACACACATGCATATAT
>JAFVLL020022076.1:0-10905 GCA_021397915.2 Tor tambroides
AGGAGAGAGGGATGAAGGGAGGGAGAAAGAGAAGGAGAGCATTTGAATAAGAGAAGAGGCAATTCCTGTTAGCATGACAAAGGGGGCTGCCATCATTCCTGATTGGTGTCACAGTGCGGCTCTATAGCCGGCCAGGCCCCCTGCATGGCTTGATGTGTGGAGCTCAGGCATGTTTATGCATCCGAGGTGTGATATTTGCCGGGGGTTTGGAGAGAGGGATGCGTATGAACTTTTCGGGTTCGAATCGTGGGACAAAGTGTGCATTTCAGAGCTTTACGTCTCATTTGACCTATATAGCGCATTTTCAAGGCACTGGTGAAAAGGATATCACCTTAACCCACAGTTAAAAGCCAAGATTGGTTTCCCACGAAACAGGGCGTAATAATGAGCTTTAAAACCACGGTAATACTATTTTGACAAGCGAGGCCTCTAGGCGCAGTCAACATCGCCGTACACAACGCTCAATGAGATGAAAAGCAGCCAAAATGTGGAGGGAAAAAAGCTGGGCTTTTATGCTGGGTTTTGTTGATTTTACGTTATCTTCGGCTACTGCTCATTAGCTGGTGTTCCTTCTCACCCTCGCAAGTAGCTAGTCCACCAGCTACTGATCTTTATACAAGCTCACTCTCATGCTAATAGATGCTGGAGTGCCGCTGTGAGTGACAGGCTGGAGTGGACAAAATAAAAAGGCTGTTGATGCATGCGAGTGTCTTTAAAGCATTTCAAAATATCATATTATACAATTGTGATTGAGACTCTAAAGACTAAACATAGGGGAGAACCAAACAGAAAAGCACTTAAAAGCAGGACACAATGCTGGGTGACGGACTATGACATGAAATATCACAACAAATACAACTAAGCAGCTGTCTTTGGTTGCATTCTATTGTATTACAGTCTAAATGCAATTCCCTATGCTATTGTGCTTCAAGTCTAGAGTAAGCTGAAGGAAAAGTTTGCAAAATTCTGTCATCATTTATCCTCGTCTTTCCAAACCTTGGCTTTCTTTCTTCTGAGGAACACAAAAGAAGATGTTTAAAAAAAAATGTCTCAGTCTCAAGTCAATGGGGTACTATGTTGTTTTTGAATGTCATTATAGAGACAAAAAATGTTGAAAAAGTTCAAAAATGAGGAATGACCCATTGAACCTTATACGTTATGAAATGGAAAAAAACGACAAAACATTGAGGCTCATTATCATTCTTTTATTGATCAAAACATCTTACCCACTGAAACTGAAGTGAAAGAAACTGGAGTGGGACACTTACTGAAAAAGAAGCATAAAAGACAACAAGCGTTTCATTTGTACACCCCTCCAGACATGCCCTAATATGAGCCTTTGGTGCACAAATGCACATCTTTCAGAGAACTGACTGACTGACAATGGCAACTAATCAATAAACAAGTGAGGCACTCTTATTTCCATGCGCGTGGAGAGCTACAAGATGTTCACCTGAGTCAAGACATTCACCAATAACAGAGGAGGGATTGGTGAGTTGGACTAATGTACGTACTTTCCAAGCATCCTCAAAACCCCTGACATCACAGATATGACAAGGAGTCATCACACAGGCATAAGACTATTGTTCATCTGTCAATCTCTGTTTCTTCTCGATGATCCAACCTACATTAATCAATATTTGTGGCCTAGATGAGTGGCCTAATCTCCCCAGTTTCACATCCCTGCCCCCAACCATTTAACCTCTGTACTGCACGTATTGTCTCTACTTTCCCAACTGCTTTCACTGTCATTGCACATGTAGGTTGTGTATCACTTATCAACATTTTCTCCTTCTAGTGTTTACCAAAATATGTGGATCTGCTTCAAAAGCTTCCACAAAGAAAAATCCCTGATGGGATGTTAGTGTTTCTTTAAATGGATAGCAAATTAGTTTATGAAGTTTTATGATTTTCAGCTATTGTTTTCTCCTGAGGGAAAGACCCTAATAATCTCATGTCTCCTTTAGAGTTTCAGAAGAAATCTTAATGTGTCATACTGTAGTCAGCTAAACCTGCAACTAGATTTCAATATTTACTCAAACACTTCTCAGCAAATTCCATAATGACCTAAACTATGCTATCCATGTTAGTTGTAACTCTATAATTTTACTGTACACTCTTAAAAATAAAGGTGCTTCATGATGCCATAGAAGAACCTATTTGTCTAAATGGTTCCATAAAGATCCTTTAACATCTGAAGAACCTTTCTGTTTCACAAAAGGTTCTTTGTGGCAAAAGAAGGTTCTTTAGATTACAAAAAGGTTCTTTAAAGAACCTTTGACTGAATGGTTCTTTGTGGAACAAAAAATGGTTCTTATATGGCATCACTGTGAAGAACCTTATAAGCACCTTTATTTTTAAGAGTGTATGGCAACAACTTTCTTGTCCATTTTTATTACCCTGAAGGAATTTGAGGAGAAATCCCACTCTTATGGCAACTTGTAACTGCTTTATGTTTTGGTGAAATAGTGGCTAATTCATATGAATTCATACAATCTATTTAAAGGTTAATACCTTCATCACTACTTTTTTTTATACAAATAGCACATTTCAATATGAATCACATCATACAAATTCATATGAAATTGCCACCTTGTAAAATAGTTTTCTCATGAGATCAGGTTGAATAAAAAAAACTCATAAGCTTTGAACCTCTGACATTTTTCACTTGGTTGATATGTCCCTAAAATGGTGCCATCTGCCCTAGTGTCACTCATACTCCACCCAATTCTGTCTTGGACAGGCACCCTAAAACCTGTTTCCATCCTGCGTCAGAGAAACTCACTACACCTGCTCCACCCAAGAGAGCAGTGTAGACGTTAAGGGCAGGGTAGTTCCACATTCAGGGAAATTTCCACACTCTCAGTTTAGGCTCCATGACTCTACGAGGGGTTTCACTGAAATCTCATGATGACTAATTCCCCTTCAGGCCACCACTTCTCGCAGTGATTGACAAGTGAAGCTCCAGGGAATTATTCAATGAATAAACACTATCCCAAATACTACAAACGTGCCGCGTTTAACTTAAAAGGTGGCCATGACTGGTTGCACCAGAGAAAGGTTTAAGTTGTATTATAACTGGTGGTTATCTGTGTTAATTTGTGGAACATAGAAATGGACTTTCTGGATATTGGGCAAAATGAAACTAAATTCATATCCTAAACCTCGAAATACGAAACGCTACATATTTTTACATATAAAAACATGAAGGCGGGTGGTCCACAGATTGGCACTCTCAAACATTACTTAATAGATTTTGACTAATCAAATTACAACACAATATCTCCTACTAAATGTCTAAACTGCTCTTCCCTCTCTATATATCTCATTAGCTAAAGTCTTTCCATAAAATAGCCAGAACCCTTGTGTTAAGACTCTATTCATTTGAATTATTTACTCTATGCTGACATCAATGCAAGTCACTTGCACCTGGACTGCAGGGCCAACCCTGAATTGGAGCGGCAGCCGCCCTTTAAACCTCCCACTCTACATTCTTTGTGGTTGTGTAATGCCATGGAGATTCAACCATGGCTATAATTACCAACAAACATCAGAATCATTGGAGAGGAGAAACAAGTTGGCACATTCACCTAGACTAGATTTGTGGTTATCTTTAAATGTCAAATAATACTGATACTACTCATACCTAAAATGTATGACCATCTGAAAAGTACATATAAGAAATGACATCCAAATTCCAAATGCTTGATGCCTGAGTTTATTCCCTTAAAAAATGACTGGCATTGATGGTTCTATGAAGAACCTTTAACATCTATGGAAGCTTTCCGTTGCACAAAAGCACAAAAGTTGAAAAAATGTGTTCTTTTAAGATCTATTCCATGAAAGGTTCTTTTTGGGAACCCAAAATGACACCACTGCAAAAAAAAAAAAGAGTGTTGGGGGCAAATAATGAAGCAAAATTATACTTAGGCTGGTGTAAACTAAAGAGAAAAGTGAAACAAAAGCGAACAAGGCATCAACACATATTTAATACATGAACATAAAACGCAGAGAGGAACCAAAATCGTGACACGTGCTGCAAGAAGAGGAAGAGGTTAGGTTTACGTGTACAAGAACAGCAAACATACAATAGTAAAACAAGACAATGGCCAAAGGCAGGAGAGGTGAGCCTGTCTCTTAGATAAAGTGCAGGAGAATGGGCAGCTCTCTGAGGTGGGATGAGACCGTGAGGGTCAGCTCAAAGTCCTGACCCCGTAAGGATTGGATGCCATTTTCCCACGGCGGGAGCTGATCTAATAGGGGCTCGTCAACGACATCTGCCCCAGTTCAGGGAGATTAACTCACCCCCACACCTCGACTCCAGTCCATCCCCACAGCCCACATGAGTCTCACTCCAGTGGACAGGCCCAACAGCAATGCCTTGAGCCAGCCTGCTAATCAATACTAGGATATTCTGTTTTTAGTACACAACATCACAGCAAGTCCAGTCTGGCACCATTGAAATACCACAGAGCCTGTTCACTTTATTTTTCAAACACACCCATTTTTTCAACTGACGTACTGTAATCTGTGTACGTTCGTGAACGAGAATACTGTAAAAACACCTAGCGATTTGGAATGAGGAGTTTGCAATCAGAGTTGCTGAGCAGGTTTAGTGAACGAAATTGATACAGGACTAGTGCCACGTTTTTATTCTTAGATTGGCACATATATTCAAATATGTCAGGAATAATCATAACGTTCAGAAATACGGGAAGGTAGACAGTATGAATAATATATATTTAAATATAAAAAAAATACCCACAGCAGAAAGAAAGTGAGAAAGCTTTCTGTCTCTAATGCTATCTAACTTCGAATCCAGCATGCTTGATTGCAGTAGTGTGCAATTATGTTGGTTTGGAAAAAGGGTTAAACAAACAGCTCCAGTGAGGTCATAAGCAGATGGAAGCGGGGATATGCCTGCACTTGCTGAGTGGGCACAGTGCTCCACATGACTGAGCGAGCAAGTGAGAAAGAGAGAGAGAGAGAGAGGGGCCCACTCCGTGCTGGACGGGACCTAATATATTCTGCTATCAGTACAACTTCACTCATGTGAGTTTAAATACATTTCTTTTTTAACTGGCAAATGAATATATTAATATTGTCACTGTGAGTGTCAAAAAATAAAAACAAATCTGGTACCCAGCAAACCATTCATATCACACATATGCAACAAATTCACCACTGCATCTGTCATAGTTGCTTTAATTAATTTTTTTTCCTTTTAAAATTAGGAAGCATGATAACCTGATAGGCCGTCTCTCCAACACACTACTCCTTTCAGGGAGGTCCATTTAATCTGTTGGCATCCATAGAGTAGCACAGGGCTAATCCAAGCACAGCAATGAGGCATGGATCAAACCTGTCAGTGAATGTGGGAAAGACAGCAGCCAGTGCATGCACTCAACGGCTCAGGGGAATAAATGCCCCGGGATGCTGTGCAACTCATCCCATGCTGTAAAACCATCAGGTGCACCAGTATTGTGAAATTCTGTTGCACACTAAGTGTGACAATGTCATTCAAAAAGTGTGTTTCATATTGCTGGGTGCAAAAATTACCAGCGACAGAAGAATTTGAGTTCTTAAAAGTATTCCTTAAATAAAAATCTCTTGCTTGAGAATTTAAGCAAAAATCTAAATGGTTGAGATTAAGATAAGCAGGGTTTAAAATAATTTTAAAAATACAGATAGTATTTATAATGCAACACGTCCTGACAGTTTTACTGTTGAGATGTTTTAAGTGATTCAAATCAGTGAGTCCATTTGGTTTCGGAAAATGTGAGGTGCTTTGCAGAACGGATAATTATTGAACATGGATGAACAAGTGATATTTCAGAAACAAGTTAAATCAAGCATCTGAGATTAAAAAAAAAAAAACTTGCTCAATTCAAAACTCTCAGAAAATCCATAGAGGTTCTAAAAAAGTAAAGGATTATTAAATTTGAAAGAGGTTTTTCAGCCTGTTGTTATAGGAAAACTTTAGGTAACTGGCATTAAGAGTTTTTTAGCAGTTATTTACAAAAGTATCTATGATTTTAGAAATCAATATGTTGATCTACAAAAAAAATAGGCCTACATCTATATTTTAATTTTCAAAGAACCATATCCAGCCAAAATGTATCTTTATTAGAAGAGAGTTGGGTTTTTTTGTTGTTTGTTTTTTTGAACCAAAGATGTTGTAAAGACATTGAAGATTCTTTATTTTTATGAACATATGTTAGACAAAACATATAGGCTATTATACATATTATATATTACATGAGGCAGTCCGTAACAGCCATGTATGTGCCTCCTTTTCTTGGCTAACTACAACAAGAAAAGTATGGTAAAAATAGTCGCTTGACACACAGACAAAAATACAATATTGTGTGATGTTCAAATCACTGAATAATGTACAGCATTTAACATCTGTCTGACCCCCCAAAAAATCGGCCACAACTTAGGAGCTCATAAAGTGAAATTGCAACCAAATAATCACTGCATTAATCACTTATTATGAACATAATTGTCAGAATTTATCAACCGTTTCATCGTCAGGTTGACAAACTCAAAGGATTAAAGATATTTATAGTTAACCATAATTATATAAAATAATTCTGAGGAACTGTATGTACCTGGACGACTCAACAAGTGAAAATGCAGGAGAAAATTACACAGTTTGTATGCATGACAGTTCATGTGAGTTAAAAAATATTTTGTTCCATTTATGCATTTAGGATTTTTATTTTTATTATTTTTTTGTGTTGCATATTCTTGCAGAGGAGAGTTGCCTCACCAACAGCGAGTAAATCTTCTGAAAACAGCGAAGTTTCATTTTTATGATTCGTAGTAGGAACTAAAGTTACAATAAAGGCTACACCAGTTGATATTTCAGGGAAAAGGGCATCCGGTGTTTGGGCGCGATGCTTTAATTAGTTTCAGTGGTCCAATATATAGAATGATATTTGATTCATTTACAGACCGACTGTATTTTTAGGCATTTGAAAGGCACAAATATATTTGCTGTTTTATGATGTTTAATAACAATCCACGGGTGCTGACATCTGCTTGGTAGCGAGCGTGTCTGAATTCGCTTATTTACTCTTCATTTAACCGATCGCCTCAAATTACCACATTCGGCTTCAAGCGAATTTGAGTAATTCTGTCACTGGTTTTCCTTTAGACATACGATTCAAAGAACCAAACAAGTCACTGAATTAAAAAAATAAAAATAAATCATATCTAGCCATGAAGCTTTTTTTTTTTTGTAAAACAAATTTATTCATTTAGGAATAGGATGGTCTTGAGTAGAAACGTCAGTTTAAATAAAACTCTCCGTCCCACGTAATGGGTTAACCTGATACTGCCATAACATCACAGAAAGGAAGATTCACAAAACAAAAGTGGAACATTTCAACAAGACGTACAATGGTTCACAAGCTTAAAAAAAACAACTCACTATAAATAAAACAAACTTTGCGCTTGCGACCAGCACAGTCTTTCATTTCAATAAAACCTAGTTCATAAATGAACAACAAAAAGACTACACAGATTTGGACAAAACCGACATTCTAAAAAATAAGTGTAAACATTTATGAGTGAACATACTCTCCCTCCGTTTCTCTTTCTTTTTGTTTTTGAAATACAGCCTCTTCACGAAGCCACGTGCCTTTTTCATAGAGACAAACTCTGACGGCAAATAAGTCAGAAGTCCAATATTCTTCTACAGACGTTGATTGCTTTACAGCTTCTGATAAAAAGCTCCTCTGCAATACAATTTATTCTGAAGTCCCCAATATGTCGTCATAAAATACTTTAAAACGGACAACTCATTGAGATTAAAAATAGTTTCTTTTTTTAAAAACGACATTGAACTTCGATTCTTTTTTTGCAAATCAAAACGTTCAAGTATCCGAAGTACTTAAGTCTTTTTTAGGAGTCTTTCAAATGTGGGTTAGGGGTAGCGTTCCGTTCACGCCAGTCCCTGCGCTTTGATAGTGCGGGTGAACGCTGTGTAACCGACTGCTCTGTAGGCTGGAGTGGTCGGCGCTGTCTCCTCCGGGGGGCAGGTACATGCTTATCATATCCCTCAGGTCTCCCAAACAAGCACGCTGGGAATGAGAGGTTATGGCCGGAGGAGGAGAGCTGGGTTCCGTCTTGCACACTGAAGCCATGGAGCCCAAACCCATTGCACTGGAAGTTTGCTGCGTGTATGCTGGTGACATGCTGTACGTGGACGCGGCGTTCATGTAGGTCTGGGCCGTGGACATCATGGGGTACTGAAGCCCAGCCATGTCGTACCGGTGCATCTGCTGGATCTGGGGGCTGTTCATGCTGGGATGCTGAGGGTAGGCCAGCTGGTCCTGCATGAGGGAGTACGCGCTGTTCGTCCAGCCGTTCATGTGCGTGTAGTCCATCCGCTGGCCCACTGACACGGCGTTGTTGACAGCGTTGGCACCGGGTGCCAAGAGTCCTCCGGGCAAGGAATACTTGTCTTTCTTCAGCAGGGTCTTGGTCTTCCTGCGGGGACGGTATTTGTAATCCGGGTGCTCCTTCATGTGCATGGCTCGCAAGCGCTTGGCCTCGTCAATGAAGGGTCTCTTCTCGGCGTCAGTCAAAAGTTTCCAGTCAGCACCGAGGCGCTTGCTGATCTCAGAGTTGTGCATTTTGGGATTCTCTTGTGCCATCTTCCTCCGCTGCCCGCGGGACCACACCATGAAAGCATTCATAGGCCGCTTCACCCGGTCCTGGTCGCTGGCGCTGTTGTTTTTGCCGCCCGCCGCCGAGCCCGTGTTGGACTGCGGAAGGGGGCTTTTAATCTCGGTTTCCATCATGTTATACATTCAAACGACTTGGAAGTGGTGCTGCGCACTCGAAATAAAACGCTGAAGTTTAAAGAGTCTCACCAAATACAGGAGCTGGTAGTCAGTCAAAAGTTCAGAGAGATAAAACTCTGGTCAAGTGAGAAGCACCGAACTCTTTCAAAAGTGTCCACACTGGTCCCGTGTGTCTTGCTCTGCTCTGCCACGGAACTCTGCAAACTTGTGCGCTAAGCTCAGCTGTTAATAGAGGCTCGGCCATGTGATTTGGATTGACAGCATAACAATGAGCTCAGCGCCGACCAATCAGAGAGCGCCTCACACTCCGCCATCCACTGTGTTTCGGGATGCACTTTTAGTAGGATAAAATACAGCAGGGGCATCTTTGCACTTTTGAAAAAAGTAATCACTTTGTTCTATAGCGGTCGTTATTCACTCAGAATGTTAGCCTTACCCTACTTTTGCAGAACAGATTAGGTTAAATAAATATTATGGATCTTGAATTTTCCCCGAAAAATTCAGAAACTGCTCAACGTAATAGCTACAACCCAAGGAAAAAATAGCATGCTAAATTTATTGCATAAAATAAAGGCAAGAATCAGGTTAGATCCTACTTATTGGAATCAACTATAAACGTTGTCTCTTGCAATGGCACGACAAAGGCACAAAAATCGTTAATTAAACAAATAATAAATAAATAATTCAATTAAAAGTTAGATTTTTTAAAAAAGACATAGGACAATCTTGTATCCACTAATGCAAAAAAACTTGTCTACATCAAATGGTAAGCTACCTTTTGCCTCACCATTAATATAGGATTTTACTTATTATTATTATTATTATTATTAAATAAGATAATCTCCTACATAGGTTAAATTGAATGTGGGAATTAAAGCTATTAAAACTGACACTAATTACGATTTTAACATCAAACAAATTATTTACATTCTTTGTCTCAATTTTCAAATAACTTTCATTTAACAGCATAGCTTGTTATTACATTATATTATTACATTATAATTGTGTAAAGACAAACATTCAACAAAAATAGTTGTTTTTAAAAAATACTCTTCGCATTTTTGTCAAGTGTCCACGACGACCTAGTGAATAGAAAATTAATACAGTAACGCCCCCCTGTGGACCAATACTATATTGTTCTGAAGCAAAAAAAAAAAAAAAAAGAACTGATGAGTGACTACAGCTACAAACATCTCCTCTAAAAAGGACTTTTTAGAACAGCCAAGCCAGTGTGGAGTGTATGTTAAGTATTTAATTTTTACACCACCAGTTACTGTCAACAGCAATCATTCCGCGTTTTATTATGTGATTTACAAATGGCTCGAGTCGTAGTGTTTCTGCTGGGAGAGGTTTTCTGTCTCCCGGGGAGAACTTACACCTTCCAAAGGATCAGCATTAGCACATCATCCATCGAGAACATCGTCATTTAACAAATTCAACGCCACTGAGACTGAACGATTACAGTAGCCTCCTGAATATTCACGATGGGCTTTTAACACCACACACTAACCACTCTGCCATTTAGAGAACATGTACACCAACACGTCTCCGTTATTTACTTTCCAAACTACTCTTAACAAGTGCGAGTGTTGTTACCCGATGCTGTTATTCAGACCCGAGGTTCACAATTGTAAAGCAGGGCATAAATTATTCATTATAGAATTTCATTACAGGGCAATTTGAAAGAGTGATCTGGTTAGGCTGGTGTACTAATTAAGCATTATAATATGAAGAAAAAATAGGCTAATAAATCGTATAATTCAAATTATTGAATTGTAGTAGGCTATCCAACGATTTTATTTTGGCAGTAGGCCTATTTTTTTCCTATATAGCTACTAGTCAAGTTAATTTGTCACGTCAAATAAAACACTAACAGTGCCTTTTACTATGTGATTTGTAGGCTAGAAATAACCAAATTTTCACTGACAAATGAAAGATAATTCTACTTTTCAAGGAGAATAAGTAACCATCTCCAAAAACAAAAACAGTGGATCTTTTCCCCGTCGTTATCACGGGAGGTAAAAAAAAAAAAAAAAAAAAAAAAGTAAAATCGTCATTTGGAACATCATTAGTCACTTTACATTAATAT